>OZ024913.1:75030528-75178028 GCA_964017125.1 Flabesymbios commensalis | reverse complement strand
AATCGTGAAGTTGGCCAATTTATTTTTATTTTTGGAAAACATGGTTTATTTCATTTCTCGCCGATGAATCATCTAAGTCAGCAAAATTTAGAACATTTGACATTAAAATGCAATGAAATGAAATTAATGGGTTTATAGAGAGGCGACACTTAGGGCCCGCTACATGTCACAGAGACTAGCTTTGAAACTATACAATATTTTTCAATAATGTTTTCCGTGTACTCGCCGCAGCCATAGAAACTAGTGTTTGTAAAATTTAACCAACATTGTCTTAGAATTGACTGAGAAATTAGCCAAATCATTTACCACGGTTAATGTGAATCATATATATGATCGTCAGCTGCATGTTTGACAAAATCGTTCATTCAAGTGATATATCATGACTCTTTATCACTATAAGTAATGTAGATTCTTTTCATCTCAGCCACGGAGTAGGATTTTCTTTGATTTATCTGTAAAAACTGCACTCATAACAATACAATTTTGCATACAATGTTTTCTGGGACATTCACGGATATCTGACGGATATCTGTAAACCGAAAATGTCGGCTCATAATGAGTGAATATTGCATTACTATACGTCGCGTTCTGCACAATCATGGCAATATCAAAACCGAATGAAGCCCGAAGTCGGCACTATTCCCTACTCTTATCGACTGACCAAGAAAAATGCATGCTGGCTCAGCCCTTTCAGTGCGGGGACCGTCGTTTGACGTCAGATTCTGACGTTTAAAGACGGTCCCCGCACTGAAAGAATTGAAAATATTTAAAATAGCCTTAGACCCATAACACAGGTATTCAAATGAACAGGAAAGAGCTAACTGAGACATTTTTAAAGTTAAAAAAGTTTTGAAGCCCTATTCTCCATGGTTTGAACAAAAATAATTCGGTGTTGTGAGAGTTAATGCTGGCTTGTCCATCATTGAGCCAGCATTGCGTAGACGATTCGCATTTTTCAGGCACGTTTACGTAAACTGGTTTATTTGCGCTATACATCATCCTCTTGTAAAATAAATCATCCACATGAGACATAAACTGTCAAGCTCTGTGATTAATCAGGCTCTAGGGATTAAGGGGACGTGTCTGCCACCATGTGATGCATACGACCCTCTGCGCCCAAGGGAGAAAATTATCAACACTTCCATAAAATGTACATAAGCCTATACTGCCGTGCAAAGCCAAAATGCATTATCTGCTTATAGTGTAGTGGTTAAGCTCCCATAATGAAACCATTGTGCATTTTATGTTTAAAGCATGAAACTTCCACCATTATTAGTACATGTCCTGGGGTTTATTTTAAGATGTGGAGGTAAGTTAGATTTGACCCCTGGTGACCTCTAGAGGTTATTGACCTCGAAAGGTCAAAATATCCAATTGCAAAGCCAAAAAGTGGTGAAAGTTGTATATTACACTATCAATAAGATGTTTTTTGTATTCCCAAGGTGTGCCAAATACTTTAAGAGACTGATGTTAATCATAAACATAGCACCAAGGTCATGTCAAGGTTACTTTAGGGTCATTTGGAGGTCGAAATGGCAACAAATAGCAAAAATATCCACTTTTAATCAATTAAAACAATACTAGTGGTGCAGTCATCTATTACAAAGGATTGGTTTCGACACAGTCTTGGTCAGATATATTTTCCATGCGCATTTTAGGAGATTGAGGGCAGTATCTAACTTGGGAGGGGAAATACACCCTTAGTATTCCCCTAACTACACCCCTTCCTCAATGTTTTATTGAACGAGAAAAATTACAGTGTGTAGCAGCTGTTAAACATCAGTTTGGGTTCCCATGGCAAACTATTGATACATAAATGTGCTATGAAGTCTGACATGGGTTGGGATTATGTTTTACTGGGGTACCGTCGAAAACAACGTTAAGGTCATACCATGGTCATTTCAAGGTCAAACTGCCAAAAATCATAAAAAAATGTATTTTTTTACTTTTATACCGGATATCAGAATTAATTTCTAGGCTGCATCATTTGGTTCAGAAAGTTTGACAAAATACTCGGGTCATAGTGTAGTGTTTAAGCTCCCATAATGAAACAATTGTGCATTTCATGATTAAAGCATGAAACTTCTATCATTATTAGCACATATCCTGATCTTTATTTTAAATTGTGGAGGTAAGCTAGATTTGACCCCTGGTGACCTCTAGGTGTCATTGACATTGATATGAAAACACACACCCTTGAAATGATCTTAACTTGACCTTGGAAGCCCAATCTCAGGAAGCCGAAGGGCGCCCTCTTTGTATGTCAACTATAGCCGTCTTGTACATCGATGGGTTTATACAAGAGTCAGAGGCAACGTTAATCCGTATTTTTTAAATATACAGCGATATGAAGTTATTCACAGTGTTATAATCCAATACTATACCCGCCGTCAGAATAACTTGTATCGCATGTTTTTCGCCGATTTCTCAGTCAATTCTCAACTGATTTTTATGAAATTTTATATGGACTATTTGCGAGTCACTCGGCGACTACCGTGAAATTTTCATCGGAAAATAATGTTTAGCTAAAAAGTTAGACCATCTGGCATGTAATGCAATTCAGGGCTAAAAACAAACTTTAATTTAACCAGTTTAATGGGTTTATAGAGGGACGTCGTAATTTTAAATTTACTACATGTCAAATGGTCTAACTTTTGAACTACATAATATTTTTTTATGAAAATTTTACGGTGGTCGCCGCGTGACTCGAAAATAGTCGTCGCAAAATTTCATCAAAATCGGTTAAGAATTGATTGAGAAATCGGCGAAAAACATGCGATACAAGTTAATCTGACGGCGGGTATAGTATGTTTTCGTTGTATCGTGACTAAGGCTATACCGCACACGTAAACCAATATGTATCTATTTCGCTAACGTTCCGAATTTGTTACCAACGCTTACAAATACTCGGCGAGTGTTGCAAATTTTGAGCGAATTTCAAATATTTTTATTCATAAGCACATTCGCTAGCATATTCGCTTATGTGTAAGAGGGGGGGGGGGTATATTTTTCACACTCAAGCAATATATTTATTTCAGTTTGTGTGTGGAGATATATATTTACTTCACTTTCTTATATATTTTTCTGTCTACAAATTTGGATCCCAAACTAAGCCTAGCCTTCATCTGGAAGCAAATGATCCGAACAAAGCGAGGCTTCACAAATAAAGGTCATTTAATGATGCCAGATAAATGAGGCTCGATTTTCTTAGGATTATTAAATGATGTTGCTCATAAGCTGAAATAATTATTTATTTCAAATTTAAATATGTATTTACAACATCAGACAATTATTTATTTCACAAAAATTTAGTTTGGAAATATATATTTGAAAAACACTCCCCCCTCCCTTGTAATTGAAGGTGCCCCCCCCCCTTTATGTAGTGAACAAGTAGATTATTACTGTTCATTGTCATATATGCGTAATGATTTGCCATTAAGGAATTATCACGGCGTGTAATACTCTGAGAGAGGGATTTTCAATAAGAAGAATTAGCAAAAGCATAATAATTTTGTCGATTTCTTGGCAGCCATTTCGCTTTTTTTTAATTTTCAAGGTTCTACATCCACCCAGATATCAATACAGGCGTGGGTAATTCAAAGAGAAAAAACTATATCAGCTAAAACAAAATATTTTTATGACAATAAAATTTGTTTTATGACGATGATATTTTTTTCAATCCCTTATAACGTCTACTAATCCGTTATAGCGGTCTACTAATCCGTTATAACGGTCTACTATCCTGTTATAACGGTTTAGTATTTCATTATAACTGTCTACTGTTCCGTTATAGCGGTCTAGTCTTTCGTTATAACGGTTTACTATTTCGTTATTACGGTATAGTATTTCGTTATAACGGTCTACTATCCCGTTATAACGGTCTAGTAGTTCGTTATGACGGTCTAGTATCACGTTATAACGGTCTACTAATCCGTTATAACGGTCTACTAATCTGTTAGAAAGGTTTACTAATCCATTATAGAGGTATACTAATCCGTTATAACGATCAAGTCTTCCGTTATAACGTATTCCTTCAGAACGGTATCTCGTTATAACTGTATACTATTTCGTTACAACGGTCTACTAATCCGTTATAACTGTCTACTATCCCGATATACCGGTCTAGTATTTCGTTTTGACAGTCTAGTATCACGATATAACGGCCTACAAATCCGTTATAACGGCTTACTAGTCCGTTATAACTGTCTACTATTCCATTATAACGGTATAGTATTTCGTTATAGCGGTCTACTATTATGTTATAACAGTCCAGTCTTTCGTTATAACGGTCTACTATTCCGTTATAACGGTCTGGTATTTTGTTATAACGGTCTACTATCCTGTTATACCTGTCTAGTATTTCATAATGACAGTCAAATCTTCCGTTATAACTGTCTATCCCGTTATAGCGGTATAATATTTCGTTATAACGGTCTACTATCCCGCTATAACGGTCCAGTATTTCGTTATGACAGTCTAATATCACGTTATAGCGGTCTACTAATCCATTATAGCGGTCTACGAATTCGTTATAACGGTCTACTAATCCGTTATAACGGTCTACTAATCCGTTATAGAGGTATACTATCTCGTTATAACGGTCAAGTCTTCCATTATAACGGTCTACTATTCCGTTATAACGATCTAGTATTTTGTTATAACGGTCTACTATGTCGTTATAGCGGTATTGTATTCCGTTATGACGGTTAAGTCTTCCGTTATAACGGTATACTATTCCGTTATAGCGATCTAGTATCTCGTTATAGCGAATTAGTATTTCCTTATAGCTGTCTACTAATCCGTTATAACTGTCTACTATCCCGTTAAAACGGTCAACTAATCCGTTATAACGGTCTACTAATCCGTTATACCTACTCATCCGTTATGACGGTCTACTAATCGTATTTCGTTATTACGTTCTGGTATTTCGTTACAACGGTCTAGTATTTCGGTATAGCAGTCTACTAATCCGTTATAGCGGTCTACTAATTCGTTATAACGGTGTAGTATTTTGTTATAACGGTATATTAATCCGTTATAACTGATTAATAGACCGTTATAACGGAATAGTATACCGTTATAATTTCTTCAACTTAATATTGAGGAAGGAGCGTAATAAATGTTAGATAGCCTCTTTCCCAAGGTTGATACTGCCCTTAGTGTCCTAAAATGTGTGTGGAAAATACATAGGACAAAGAATATGTCAGAACCAGTCCTTTGGAAATTGATAAAAAAGTATTTTCTGCCAGTTTGACCTTTAAATAACCTAGGTGTGACTTTGACATGACCTTGGTGTTATGTTTATGATTCAGAACAGTCTCGCCGAGTATTTGACACACGTTTGGGACACAGAAACAAATCATAGACATTGTAATATAAAATTTTCACTACGTTTTAGTTATGCCAGTGAATATTTTGACCTTTCAAGGTCAATGACCTCTAGAGGTCATGAGAGATTAAATCCAGTTTACCTCCACATCTAAAAATGACCCTTAGGATATGTTCTACAAGTTGTAGAAATTCCATGCTTTAATCATAAAATGCACAATAGGTTACCTTATCTACTAAACTATTACTTTCTACGTACGTAGATATACTGCATTTTGGCTTTCCAGAGCAGAATATGCTATGAGCTGCACAGGAGTCAGTGAACAATTAGACCCACATTCCCCTTAGCATAAGCTACACTGTGTTTGTTGTAATTTTACACATTATTTACATGATGGCTAGCTTACACAATTCGCGCTTTTTTACTGAAATATGGCAACAAAAATGTATACTTTGACGAATCAAAACATGGCGACGCTGCCTTAACATTAAACAAGCGCGTCTTATATCTCTGTTTAAAACACACCACTACATTATTTTCTTTGTGCGACCACTACATTCTAAGCCGGGCATGGAGAGTTTTTGTTGACCTAGTACAGATCATTTATTCTGGTGGGCCTATGGTATTTAAATCAGCCAGGTTTGACCTGATCTGTTGATTATGGGGGATTCTCATTATGTTCAGATGTGTTTTAAGTCAGTTAAAACCCTCGCTTGTTCTACATTCTTAGCTGTGGAAAAGGCCTCGGCCTTCGGCCTCGACTCTTTTCACAGCTAAGAATGTAGAGCTCCTATGAATGAGCAGAATAACGTGCGAGACCTTTTTATGGCGCGATTTGCAGTTATCGCGGATTGTGCCTTTACACCTGATGAAGCCCCAGTGTCCGAGACAGGTTTCACCCACATACAAAATGGTGGGACATTTCTTTGGACGGTCATATCTAAGATTTGCCCTCGAATAATCAGGTCGAAAAAAGTTTTGGAGAATCAGTAACAGTTCAGCTACGAGATCAGCTTATTTTCCGCACAGTCATTAAACAGTTATGGAAATTTTTCGAACCTTGGCTTCGACATTGCTCAGTCACCGCCATGTTGAAAAACGTTGATTTTTTCGGGTAAAACCGATACAGCAATCCACGGCCTCAGAGAGGACATCACGACAACCCTTGATAGAAGTAAACATTCCAGGTGGACAGATACTGAGTTCATATTTTGTCTCATTTATGTAACATATTGGATATTTTCACTTAAATCATTCAATTGACCCTAACCTTCACAAGCAGAGCGTTTCACACAAGATATTGCTGCTTACATTCTTTGTGGCACACGGGAATGCTCCTGAATATTTATCTAAGTTACTGGTGCTCCATAACCCTAACCGAGCCCTGCGATCAGCTAATCAACATAGTTTCACACACAACCGCATTCTTTCACCAAGACATTTGGAAATCGAGCGTTTGCAATCGCTGCTCCAAGGCTGTGGAACTCTCTCCCCACATCACTAAGGGATATTCACGACTCCAACATATTCAAGCGGTCCCTAAAGACATACTTATTTGTTTGAAGAGGCTTATCATAGTCTTATGGTATAAAGCATATCAGTGACACTTTGTTTTCCTTGGCACCCATGAATCACATGATATATGTGTCGCGTTATAATTGCTTTAATACTTATACTCGCCGTCAAATTAAAAATTATCAACCAGGATCGCATGATTTTCGGCGATTTCTCCGTCAATTGTGGACCGATTTTCATGAAATTTTGCAGAGACCATTTTCTATCGAAATCCTAACAGGAGTAAAATAATATTCAATATTTCAAAAGTTAGACTATTTGCCATGTAATAAAATTCTAGAATTAGTTTAATGGGGTTATAGAGGGACGTCGTAATTTCAATTCATTACATGTCAAATGGTCTAACTTTTGAAATACGCTATATAATTTTACGAAATTTTCAGGGCTGTTAGGATTTGAATAGAAAATGACCTTTGCAAAATTTGAAAATCGGTTTAGAATTGACGGAGAAATCGCCGAAAATCATGAGATCCTGGTTAATTTTACGGCGAGTATAATACCTAAAGCTGAAATATTTCCATATAAATCATGGAGACTAAAGATTTTTTCAATTTGAAATCCTCATAAATGTCTTAGTCAGCTCTTTCCGCTTCATCTGAATACCTATGTTATATGGGTGTACGGTCATTCTAAATTTGTAATTCTTTCAGTGCTGGGACCTTTATACGTCTTTATACGTGAAAATCTGACGTCCACCGTTTTCATACGTGATAATCTGACGTCTACAGACGTCAGATTCTGACGTATAAAGACGGTCCCAGCAATGAAAAAGCGCTAGATTTTACAATTTATTCAAGGTGTCCCTATATAACCAATTGCTCTACTCGTTTTACTATATTCTTTTTCAACATGGCGGTGTCTGAGAGCGATCTCGACCCCAAGGTCCGAAAAATGCCCATAACTTTTTAACTGCCTCGCGACAAATTAGCTGAGCATGCGATGAAGCAGCTGGAATGTTGCTGATTCTAATAAACCTATTATCCACCTGATTAAAGGGCGTTGCAAAGTTAAAAAAATTGCAGACATCCAAAAAAATTTGGATAGAGCTCACACCACCCACCCAACCCCTTATCCAATTTTTTTTTTTTTGAAACCACTAATCATCAAAGATTTCAATTTTTTTTGGTTTTCCATTTTTCTATTTTCTATCCAAAATGACCCTGAACTCCAAACACTTCAATTTTTTTGGATGTTTGTAATTTTTTAACTTTGCAACATCCCTAATCGAGGCCAAGTCTTAAAGATGACCGTCAAAAAAAAAGTCCCATGTTTTTGAGTGGCTGAAATCTTCAGTTTAATCCCCCCCCGTTTCAGCCATTCTGGGGCTAGAGCTACCAAATAATGTTGTCGCAGTCAGTGCCAAAGTAGGAGGGGGGAGGGCGTTGTGTGTGATGTCATTGAGAAAAAAAAAACGTAAGCATATATAACGGTCACAGGGGTTAAGGGGTTAACCTTTTCACTAGCATACATGACGGAAATTTCCGTCGTCATTCGTCAATGAACGTAACCATAAAATGACACAAATTTTCGTCAAATATATACTACATTTATGTATTTTTCGTCATTTGAAGCTGGAAATTGCGTTAGCAATTCCAGCTTCAAATGACGAAAAATAGAGCTCCTACACCAGTATATCTGGATCCTGGCATGCACTCCGGCCTGGAAGTCAAGGGGTTAAGGCGTTCTCTCTGTACATTAACCGTTTCAGTTTATAGACGTCGGAATTTGAAAGAGAAAAACATTTAAAATGACCGTACACCCATAACATAGGTATTCAAGTGAATCAGAATCAGCTGACTAAGACATTTATGATGATTTCAAATTGAAAAAACCCATTGGTTCCCATTGTTTGTGTAAACATATTTTAGCGCTTCAGCTAAAATTAGGGTTAAGCATAGTGTATTGTATAAGGTCAGTGTTATATCGTCCACTGCAGCGATAAATCGTGAATCTCAGCGATAAATCCTTCTCCCCGGCTTACACCCGGATCACACTAATCTGTTTAAGGACGAGATTTACAGGAGGGCTTTCTGGACTTAAGATAGGGCGTGATTTACGACATCAATCACTAAATGCTCCCCCTGCAGAGATACGTTACTAAAGCTTCCCCTCTCGTGAGCTGCTGGGACCGGCCAGTATTTGGCCGACCGTATAACAGTAATCCGGCGTTAGGCTACTGTTTGATGGAGGACGAGATTTATGACATCAATCAATGAATGCTCCCTGTAAAAAATTATTGGCGGCAGCTCCGTTTGGCTCACCGTCTTAGATGAGGGCATGGCGATGAACCCTAGAAATTTATCAATCACTGAATGGTCTCCGGGAAAAAACAACAGAGGCTGGACTAACGTTTATTCAACGTTATGTCAATGGTTGTTTCTCACGGACTTTTGTATTCAACCCTCCTTAAAAACCTTTTCAAGCCTGGATTTACCATTGTCATCTTCATACACTACAAGCTGCGAATTGATGTCGCAATTCTCGACTTGTAGTGAATGAAGATGATTTGATGTGGTTTGAACATAAAAGAAAATTGTCATGTATTGGTAAACCAGTTTCATGGAAATTTTGGTTTTAAAACCGTTTCTTGTATGTTTTCAGGGATGTGAAATGATGCTTTAATGCATCGTGGGGGCTTAAAGGGTTAATATATTGCTGTATTTATTCTCTTCCCAGAAGTTTGACTAAAGTTGTAATTGTCAGGAGGAGAACGCTTGTTTTATCGTAGGTTTATTCCTGCTACGCCCGTATATACGGTTTTAGCAGAGTTTAAGGCAAATAATAAGTCACTGAAAACTGGTAATATAGCTTGTGGTAGATGATCAATAAGTAAAATAATTCAACTTAAAAGACATATATTTTCGAAAAATAATAATATTTTTCGTCATTTAAAGCTGGAAATTGCGTCAGAAATTCCACCTTTAACCCTTACAGCGCGGGGATCAACTTTAGACGTCTGAATCTACAGACGTCAGATTCTGACGTCCAAGGTCGATCCCCACACTTTAAGAGAAAAAATATTTATAATGGCTGTAGACCCATAACATAGGTATTCAAATGAAGCGAAAAGAGCTAGCTAAGACATTTATGATACTTTTGCTTTGAATAAAACCCTTTGTTCTCCATTATTTATATAAAAGAATCTGCGCTGTAAAGGTTAAATGACGAAAAATACAATTGACAACCATTTAGCAGGACAAAGGTTGACTCTTTAATCAAAATGACAACAACTTAGCAGGACAAAGGTTGACTCTTTAATCACTAAAACCACCATTTAGCAGGAGAAATGTTGACTCTTTAATCACTAAGACAACCATTTAGCAGGAGAAATGTTGACTCTTTAATCACTAAGACAACCATTTAGCAGGAGAAATGTTGACTCTTTAATCACAAAGACAACAATTCAGCAGGACAAATGTTGACTCTTTAATCTCAAAGACAACAATTCAGCAGGACAAATGTTGACTCTTTAATCACAATGACAACGATTCAGCAGGACAAATGTTGACTCTTTAATCTCAAAGACAACAATCCAGCAGGACAAATGTTGACTCTTCAATCTCAAAGACAACAATTTAGCAGGACAAAGGTTGACTCTTTGATCACAAAGACAACAATTCAGCAGGACAAATGTTGACTCTTCAATCTCAAAGACAACAATCCAGCAGGACAAATGTTGACTCTTTAATCTCATAGACAACAATCCAGCAGGACAAATGTTGACTCTTTAATCGCAAAGACAACAATTCAGCAGAACAAATGTTCACTCTTTAATCACAAAGACAACAATTCAGCAGGACAAATGTTGACTCATATAATCTCAAAGACAACAATTCAGCAGGACAAATGTTGACTCTTTAATCACAAAGACAACAATTCAGCAGGACAAATGTTGACTCTTTAATCACAAAGACAACAATTCAGCAGGACAAATGTTGACTCTTTAATCTCAAAGACAACAATTTAGCAGGACAAATGTTGACTCATATAATCACGAAGACTACAATTCAGCAGGACAAATGTTGACTCTTTAATCACAATGAATAATAATTCTAATACACCTGAAAATTTCAAATCCACCAATACAATACGAGACGGAATCTGTAAGAGCAATTACTGTGATTTGATATCTGCTCAGCGACAGTGTGCCGGTCTCCCAGTCATGTAATTTGGTCAAATTAACGTTTTTTTTCATCTGTCTATCTGTCATACAATAGCCAAAGCTGAGTGCTGTAGTGGCGATGTGTACAACCAGCAAACACGATAAGCCCACCCGGTGCTGATTTAGTGTTGGGCCAGCGTCGTGGACGTTGGCTCAGAATTGTTCCAGCGTTGGGTAGATGCCTCGTGTTTTCTGGGTGGTGGTTGTTGTATGTTGTATGTTGTATGTATATATGTTTAAAAAAATTGAATTATATTAACGTTGTTTCGTGCTTAATCTCGAAAGAATATTCATTATTATATCGGGTGGCCCTTGTGCTAGCGACATACATTTGTCTTAACAAGTGTCTCCTTGTCAACCTTATTTGTTCATGTTATCTCTGTATATATATGTTTTTGACCAAATAAATGAAACCGGAATCCTGAATCTATCGTAAACACGTCACATTGAAACTATGTGGTTTTAATCCTATCAGCGTTAATCACGACCATCTTTTCTAATGCGTTATATTTGCCAATCAAATCACTGTCACTGGAAAAGAAATGTGTGTTCAAATATAAATTAAAAATCAAACAAATTAAACAAATATGAGTCATTTGCACCCATCTGAAGTGGGTGAAAATTTAAATTTGAAAATGTAGTGCCTGAAGGGTCATCTTTGGGGTAGCGTCACAGACGTATCGTGATACACTAACCCTTACACTAACCCTTGAAGCGCTGAAAATTTGTGTATACACCATGGAGACCAAAGGGTCTTTTTCAATTTGAAATTATCATAAATGTCTTAGTTAGCTTTTTGCGATTCATTCGAGTTCCTATGTTGTAGATCTACATAGATCTACATATTTGTACACTTACAGTGCGGGGATCGACTTTAGACGTCATAATCTGACGTCAACAGACGTCAGATTCTGACGACTAAAGTCTATACCCGCGGCGCTGGGGATAGGGTTAATTTTGGGGGAGCGTCACAGGCGTATCGTGATCCCTTTAACTTAGCGCACGGTACATTAAACGCATCAGAATCACTTTCTTATTCAACAGAAAATATATTATATTGAAATGATATCGATAAAATAAAACATTAATCGGAACTACGCCTAAGCAGTTTAATAGTTCTTTATTTTTATTAAAACTAATGAAAGAATTAAGGGGAACTTACATGTGTATACATTGCTTAAAGTGATGATGTCGGACGCACCGAAGATATTTTACAGCATGTTTTACAGCATTGGCGGAATGCTGGGTCAATTGTAGTGATGCGGTCCTAGCATTTAGGGGTTTTGTCAAGTTAAAAAAATTCCAAAAATGCGAGAAAAACACGGGGGGGGTGGGTATTTTGTAGTCTGATTAATCCGAGTTTTTCTCGGAATTTTGATTTTTTTTCAACTTGACAAGACCCGTTATCTGCCATTCAGCTTAGGTTTTGTATGCATCTCACCACAGGGATTTCTACTAATGTTGTCTCAATTCCGGGTCAACATCAGCGATGCTGGCCAAGTATTAAAACATCATTAGAAGAACGATATGTGTCAAGCATACTGTAGATCTGGTAATATTCGCAAGATTGTAATTTTCGCGAATTTACCGTGGAGAATTCAAGAAACTCGCGAAAAGTATTATTATAATAGCGCTTCTATCAACAAAATTAATAATTCGCGAATTCAAGACTTCAAGAAAAGTCCCAAAATCTAAACACGCGATCTACAGTATTTTCTCATGGCACCAAAGCTTGGTTTAATGTTGGCCCACCGTCTGCGCCGCTGGCCCAGCGTTAAACCACAGTTTAACGGTCGTCTCTACTGAGTGCCAAGCGATCACAAATCATTGCCTCAATGCTGACTTGATGCTGGGACACCGTCTGCGACGCTGGCACAGCATTAAACCACCATTGGCCGTGTTAATTGAGTTGTGCATCACAGGAAGCTATCAAGCTGCGTGAAGTGCTGCGCAGATGGCAAAAAACAACACATATCTGGCAGATGCCTTTCATGCCGCCCGGAACGAAGCACTGGTTGCCAAGAAACCCGTTTTATTTAACGGATTTGACACGCCACCGAGCCAGCTGGCTCTTTTTGCAATCAAAGGGGGGCTGCAAGATCAAGGGGTGCGATCGGGGCGGGGGGGGGGGTTAAATAGATGCAGAACCAGCCAACACGAGACGTTGAGCCGATGCTGGTTTAATGTTAAGCCAACGTCGCAGAAGGAGGATCAGCATTAGGCCAACTTTGGGTCAACGTCTTTGTCCACGAAACAAAATTCTATGGCTGTGTGCGTCCTCTTGTATAGTGAGACTCGACTAATCACTCACTCACTCACTCACTCACTCACTCGCTCACTCACTCACTCACTCACTCACTCACTCACTCACTCACCCACCCACCCACTCACTCAATCAATCAATCAATCAATCAATCAATCAATCAATCAATCAATCAATCAATCAATCAACCAATCAATCAATCAGTCAATCAATCAATAAATCAATAAATCCATCAATCAATCAATCAATTACTCAATCACGCAATCATACATTTCATTTATCCATTCATTCATTTATTCATTAATTTATTTGATGGAATTTATGTACAAAAAACAGGTTCTTAAAAGAGTTTTTTAATGATGCAATATTGAACGGTTCTAATTGATGAAAGATGACGACGTCATTATTATTGATCACTAATTAAATGTGTTGGTTTTCCTAACAATAAAAGGTTTATACATATAAAGTTGGAAATTATTTAAGCAATTGAAGCTTTAAATGAATGAAATTCAGTAAACTGTAGGACCTACTCTTTGAGCAGCAGTCCATTTACAGCCGAGTTTACGATTCTAAAGCCACGGGAATTTGGTTGCCATAGCAACAAAAACTGTGTGCTCTTTTAGATTGATTTTGTCTTGGTGATTGCCTTTCCAGTTTTTTCTTTTACATTGATTTCATCTAGGGGATTAGCGGTGCGGTTGCAAGTGTTATTTTTATCAACAGAATCAGATAACACTTCAGGTAATAAAACTGTTTTTTTTTTTTTCTGGATATCTGCATTTGTCTCGTGGATGAGAAGGCAAGAAAAACACATTACTGTATGGAGACTGTATGGCTGTAAAATTGATTTCATATATGTTATTGAATTATATAGCATATTCCCCCCTTGATTTTGTTTATCAGGACCGGCCTATGGCCAGTATCCTATTAGGTTTATTTTGCCTGAATTTGTGTCCTATTTAGGGGAAAGAGGGTGCTGTGTGTGGGAAACGGTTTGACATTTCTGTACACCAGTCCTTATATTATGAGCATGTGCAATGTAACGTTCCAGGTCACTAGGTTAAGTACTTTCGTGTTTAAAAAGTCTTTAGAAGAAAAAATAGTCCCGATTATATTCGTGGATAAGAGCTTAAAGGGTTTTGGTTGGAATAATGCTGGCCCAGCGTCAAAGACGGTGGCTTAACATTATTTCACAATTGGGCCAATTTATCATGTTACCAGGGTAGTGGCAAACACGGGAAAATCACCCATTTCTGTTTCAATGTTTGGCCAGCGTCGAATAGATTGACCGGCATTGAAACAGCACTGGGCTGCGACGCTGGCCCAACATTGAGCCGGTATTGGGTGGGTAGGCCTACATTGTGTGTACCAGATACATCGTATAGACGCGTACACTGACTTATCAGTAGATGTCACAGTACGTTCAGGAGTGAAAAAGACAAGCGGCACAAAATGAATTTTGGTCAGCACCGGCGATGGTGGTGGAAGGAACGTTGAAGATATACTTGTCTCCTTGGTTCTTTCAATAATTATATCCTGAACATTTAAAATTCTGGCCCATGAGGGAAACCAATACAGTTATGTTTACAAAATATCAGGCAATTTTTTTAAGTCTAAAACACTCAAACAGACTAAAGACGGGCCTTGGAGTTCGGGAACTTATTTTCCAGTAGTAGATATAGTATAGATGTCAAGCACATAGCATCGATAATATAGCATAAATGTCAAACATAAAAGAAAGCAAAGAAGCAGGACAAGCAAGCAGCCAAGCAGCTGGAAGATCTGGGTCACGCTGATGACGCAGTGAGGGTTCAAGTTTGACCAATCAGAGGTGGAAGATCTGGGTCACGCAGATCACGCAGTGAGGGTTCAGGTTTGACCAATCAGAGGTGAGAGATCTGGGTCATGCTGATGACGCAATGAGGGCTCGGTTTGACCAATCTGAGGTGGAAGATCTGTGTCACACTGATGACGCAGTTAGGGCTCAGTTTGACCAATCACAGGTGAAAGCTCTGGGTCACTCTGATGACGCAGTGAGGGCTCAGAGGTAGGAGACAAGGTGAATCTCAAGGTAAATCTCAAGGTGAATCTCAACGTGAATCAAAAAATAAATCTCAAGGTAAATCTCAAGGTAAATCTCAAGGTGAATCTCAAGGTGAATTTCGAAGTAAATCTCAAGGTAAATCTCAAGGTTAATCTCAATGTAAATCTCAAGGTAAATCTCAAGGTCAATCTCAACGTGAATCACAAGGTGAATATCAAGGTGATTCTCAAGGTGAATTCCAACGTGAATCTCAACGTGAATCTCAACGTGAATCTTAACGTGAATCTCAACGTGAATCTCAACGTGAATCTCAACGTGAATCTCAACGTGAATCTCAACGTGAATCTCAACGTGAATCTCAACGTGAGTCTCAACGTGAATCTCAACGTGAATCTCAACGTGAATCTCAGCGTGAATCTTAACGTGAATCTCAACGTGAATCTCAGCGTGAATCTCAACGTGAATCTCAACGTGAATCTCAGCGTGAATCTCAACGTGAATCTCAACGTGAATCTCAGCGTGAATCTCAGCGTGAATCTTAACGTGAATCTTAACGTGAATAAGCATGGTAGTAAATATACCTAGATGTGAGGAGACATTTGATGTATGTAGATATAATCTGATAATTTCACGTTATTCTTGATCAACGACGGAGGTTATGATCCCGGCGTCGAAAAACACAATACATTGACCCATTGTTGAATCAAAGCTGGTCCACCGTCTACGAGCCTGGCCCAACATTGACTCAACGACGGGTTGATGTTTATAGTGTTGGTGGAAGTGACCATGGTAACGTTAGCAGGTTAATCAGACAGATATGTTCAGCGTGTAGTCCCAGAAAAGGCGCAAGATGTTCACCCAATGCTGATGCAATGCTTGGCTAGCGTCGCAGACGTTGGACCAACATCACACAAGCCTCGTTAAACGCCTCATGTTTGCGGGGGTGAGTGAATGGTTTGATCTGCATTTCTTGAATTCTTGATTTGATGCATGTGCAGTCGTTATGAGTGACAATGTGTAGCTATATAACAAAAACTGAACATGTATTATTAAACTGTTATCCTATGATTGGATAATCGTAATAGTCGGGTGGCAGACCATAAGTATAACCTTGCAATGAAAGAAGTATGACTGCACAGCCGTAAATAGCCGAAAATAGTCATATGAATTTTTTGTATTGGCCATGTTCTGGCAGCCATTACTCATAAATTAAGTGCATACACCCAGGTTTTCAGTGTTCGTATTATCGTACTAGTTACTATATTAGTAGGGGAGCTTAACCTCAAAAAATGTTCAAATCGTTCACTTCATTGCAAAAGTCTGAATTTTTTGTCACAGGCTAACATGACCTAGATATTTCAGAATCTACCGACAGACAAGTGGAAGTTGACCCCTAGCGGCCATATTGGACGATTCAAAATGGCCGCCACTGAAAGCCTTGCGCAAGATAACTTTTTAACTAAAAATCAGAGAATAACTTGTAATACCTGTATTCTGAGGTATTTGAGACCAAGGATCACAATTATGATGTCATTTTCAATCTAAAATGACCAAATCGAGGTCATATGACGATATAAGTGTGAAATTTAAAATAATTTATATTTTCCGCAAATTTTCAAAGCTCTCAAAAATTGTAAGGTTATATTTTTTTTCCGACATAGGCCTTTCATTGTTTTCGTTTTGAATATCAATTAGACAATCACCATAAATAAAATGTCACAAAGGGTTTTCAAGGGTGAGAAACACATTAAAAGAAATTCCAAAACTTTAACAAAACATGTCGCATCATTACATTAATACGTAGTGTTTAAACAGTATATATATATATATATATATATATATATATATATATATATATATATATATATATATATATATTTACGTCGCTTTCTGCACAATCATTTCAATATCGCGACAGAAGGAAGCCCGAAGTCGGGACTATGCCCTACTTTGAATGACTTCAAGGGTTCTTTATAGTGTACAGTACCACAGGCAGCACTGTACACGCCATGGCCTTTGAACAGTTTGGAGCACTGTATATGCACAAATATCCGTCCCGACCGGGATTCGAACCTGGTACCCCCAGGTTACAAGCCCCAGTCGATACGAATGAGCCCTCGGGGCCAGCCGCTTAAACAGTAAGAATACATGATTTTTAATGTAGGTCAAGTCTACACATGAATTGTAAACCAGTGAAACAATAATATACACATGCCTTTATTGGAAGCAATGACTACAATTACTGTCGTTATTATTAGGCCTTTCCAAATAATCAGATAAAGTATCACAAAGCTTGACATGATAAAAAAGCCTACTTTAGTCAAGTTTTTTCCAATTGATAATTGACAAAGGCAATGCAATAACAACAAAAAATTGCAATATGTAATACTTTTTGAAAATTGAACTGTATAAATCTTATGTCACGGAATTTATACAAAATAATAAAACAAATGAAAAACTAATGATATTTCATGACTAGTCCAAATAAAAGTGGAGATGTTTTTAGTGCAATCATGTGTTTAGTTACTGGTCAGTAGTCTCATTATTCACATAACCTCCCTCACACTTGCATAATTATGGAGGTGCACCGTAAACTCGCTTTACTGCACTTCGAAGCACAATGTAGGAGCATGACTTACTAGCATCAGCTAGTGTCGTCCTGAATGATAACCACCTGTGTCCATCAAATTCCCATCCCCAAGACAGGTACCACATAATAACATGATTTCCTGCTTCCATATATAGGAAGCATGTAGAAATGATCTTTTGACATGCCCAAACAAAGCTGCATGTGCAATGTATGTTCTCAAGGGAGTGTGAGCCCTGTGAAAAGCTGCTGCCCAGCTTCTTTAAGAGATGCAACAATTCAACTATACATATAAACACACAGAAACATTCCAGTCGCTTCTGACCTGAGAGACCTAGGTTTGTCTAGAGTGCAATTAAATTTGATCATTTAATGTATTTTCTGTTGGACAGCACATACTGTCATACTGAATTATCAGGATGAGGACACCACGCATATTAGCTTCAGACAACACCTGGCTGCAGCAGGAGAAATGATCCCTCTTATTTTCGCTTTTTTACATAAATTTTTGCTAGCTAATCTTTTTTGGTGTACTCCCAGTTTGAGCAATTTGGGCGGGGTGCTGATGCAGTGGTTATAAAGCGTTCTGCTTGAAAATTCGGGAGATCGCGGATTTGTCCCCTGCTCTCGCATTCAGGTGTCAAAGAAACAATTGTTTCTTCCCCGCTCACTTGTAATGACCACTCGTAAGTATTGTGTGGAGCACTGGAGCCTCCATGACTTAGAGGTAGCGTGCTCGGCCTCAGACCGCCAGGGCTCGAATTTCGAATCCTGTGTCTGGAGGGCAGTGTCATCTTATCCATCTCATCATTCACAGAGGGGGTGATTTGGCTCTTCAGATAAGGCACTAGATGCAGGTGTATGTAATCATTAAATGTTGCTGCACGAACTGAACGTACTATGTGAATTAAAGTAGCCATAACGAGAACATGGACTGAGCATGAGCATACCACGCTCAGCAAGTAATGGTGAAACGGTAATTTTCATATTGAAAAAAATCTGATATATTTCCATTATTTTGTGACATAAATAACTGGGTAAGTAGTGTAGCATTTTGCATCATTATTCCTATCTTCTTGGCATTGTGCTTGGTAGATTATTTCATACACACACTATTCATGCAGATCATATCCAATCTCTTTGACTGTAACTTCGTGCTTCCATTACATCACAAGTGCCAATTACTACATGGGCAGCATCCAAGAATGGATTTCCGTGATCTATGAGTAGGGCCTACTCTCATGAGACTTGCGACGTCATTGACAAAGCGTCGTTCTAGAGCTTATTGAGATTCTTTGTGATGTATATTTGATGAGCTATGATGGTTTTGTACACTTTCAAATTCATTAATGAATATTCCAGAATCAGGTGCAGCTAGCATGTAGAATGCAATGGAATCAGTATCGTCATACAGATCTGATAAGTCACCACCACCAGCTTGTAACTGCTGATTGCTGTGTTCATGAGACTGATCCTTGGCACTGCTCCTTGGCCATCAAAGACAATAAATTTATAAATAGACCGTTGGACAACGGAAATACCAGAATGTACAGAAAACCACATAAATAACTCATTTACATGGACCGGTAGGCCCTAACCATCCGGAAAAATTAGTGTGGTCAAACGCTAAAAAACAACGACACAATTCATCCAAGGCATAGAGCTCAAAATCACCATCTCTCAGAGAGTGCACAAACGACAAATGAGAATTTCCAGCTAGATAAAAAGTGAACAATACTTGCACATACGTCCCTCCCTCGACTGTTTGTCAAATCATTCTTCGAATGAGTCGGCATTACCCTGTGACAATAGGTATGCTCATTGCTCATCCACTACAAGCCACGAATTGCTGTCGCAGTTCTCGACTTGTAGTGGATGAAAAGGACTTGAAGTGGGTGACAAATGAAAACTATACAGTTATTTTTAAAACAGTTCCATGACATTTTCTGTTCTAAAACCACCAGGTTTCTGGATATTAGGCCATTCTTCAGAGATGCGAAATGATGCTTTAATGCATCGTGAGGGCCTAAAAGGTTAAAAGCCTAAAAGTAATTAAAATATAACGCCTCATCTCGGTATACGTCTCATAGTGAACTCTTATCACCGTGAGTGCGAGAAGATATGCAAACGGTGTTCATTTGAGTGCGATATGGGAAAATACAGCACTCGTCCAATGAATAAGGTGTTCGCCTTCAGGCTCACACCTTATTCATTGGACATGTGCTGTATTTTCACATATCGCATGAAAAATGAACAATGTCTGTATTTTCTCACACGATCAAGTCACACATGACATAACTGCCATAGATTGCAGCTCAAACTACAGTTAAGAGTGCGATATGGGCTGATACCGATATACGTCTCATAGTGAAAATCAATGCGCAGAGTGTGAGAGCAGCTCTTTTATCGCACAGCCATGACAGCACAGCCACAGCCCCCCCCCCCATCCTCTCGTAGCAGCGTGAGGCGAGTGGAAAAGCCACGGCAACACAGCCCCCCCCCCCCCCTCCATATCCTCTCTTCCTGGTGTTTGCTCGTCTGCTAATCAATCATTTAATTGTATAATTGATCAATACTTGGCGTCACATATGGTTCTGCTCTGTACGGTTGCACCTGAATATGGACAAGTCATCAGGGGCCCGTTTCACTATCATTCTCGCTCAGATATAGCTCATTTGCATATGAGGATCGTTAAGATTTAACGAGTGGGTCAGAGTGCTCGTATCAAGCCTATACATGTTAAAGAAGGATTCAAACGAGGAAAATCATTTACGTAAGCGGCAGGAATTAGGTCACGAGAAATCTGGAAAATAATGTACCAAAAACGCGCCCCAGGGCTAAACCTATGTGGTTTTAAACCTCTCAGCGCGGCGACAGACTTTAGACGTCAGAATCTGACGCGTCAGATTATGACGTCTAAAAATCACCGCACTGAAAGAGTAAACAACAATAATATAATAGCCATATACCCATAAAATAGGTATTATAATGATTCGGAAAGCTCACTAAGACATTTATGATGATTTCAAATTGAAAAAAAACATTTTCTCTTTATGGTTTATATATATAAAATCTGTGACTCTGGCCCAACATTAAACAGTTGCTAAACCAGCATTGGCTCAGAATGACTGTATATGTACAGATGGACATAGAGTAAATCCAGTAAGCACCAGATGTTAACCCAATGCGACGGCGGGCCACCATTAATCAGGCATTGAGATTAAATTATGTTTCATCTCCGTTTACGAAAAAGACGAATCGCGTTTCTACGGCTGAGCACGCTATTGCTAACTGTTTTTAAACTGACATATTTCAGGTGCCTGTGAGTGTAATACGCATACAAGGCGTTGAGCCAAGAATGTCGGTTTAGCCTCCTGCGCATACTTGGTGGCTGTTTTTTTCCATATTTTCAGCGTTGTGTTTATTCACTGAGATAACCACGTGACATAGAATGTTCTGCTAAACATACTACTCGCAATTCACAACACCATAACATGAATACGACTCTGTATCGATTCGAAACATTAAATCCTGCAGCAATGATTATTATGATTAATATAGATAGGTAGATAGATATACAGACGTGGCACACACGATTTTTGGATATTTCTTTCGTACATGTATTAGATTATTTAAAATGCAAAGGGCTCTACTACCTACATTCCTGCATACCAGGTCTTATTATTTTCATATACTAGTTACATTAATTTTTACATAATTTTGTTATTGGTTTTTATGCTTTCCAGTGTCTTTTTGACTAATATTTACAATCATATTTATAATATTAGTTTATCTGGGGTTTTTTGGTGCAGGGGGAATATGGGTCCATGTAAGTATGATGTGTAGTATCATTAACATACACATTTCTTATATTTTCATTAGTCAAATAATTTACATAATTTAATGACGCATAAGTCCGCATAGACTTTTCCCATCGTCAATCAATATCTATTGATAATTTTATGACACCATGGCTTACGGGGTGATGACAAGATGCCGACCTATGTCAAGCAGACCTGGCCCCGTATTCTCGTACAAGTTACGATATATCGTAGGCTTCTGATTGCATGAACCGCAACGCAGATGGTCCGCGCATAGCTCTTTCGTCTGTAAACCCTTGGTGTATGCAAAGGGTCCAGCGCATTTGCATTTCACACCTAGAATCTCCCTTAATTCTGTCACCTAAATCCTGCCATGATTATTATAGATATATGGGTAGATACATAGGTAGATAAATGCCACACAATATGTTTGGTTATTTTTTTCGTTTTAGAATATTTAAATATGTTAAAGGCTCTACTACGTACCATATAAGTCTTATTATTGTTTTTGTTTTTTACATATATACTAGTTATATCAACGTTTGTGTAATTATGCTATGCATTTTTATTCTTTATGAGTGTTTTTTGCTAATAGGCCTATTTATAATAATATTTGTAATAGTAGGATGTTCTTTTATCTCTGGTTTTGGTGCTGGAAACGTGTAGGCCTATGTATGCGGTATAACATCAGTAAGATATATATTTTCTTATAGTTCTCTCAGTTCAATCATTCAACACGATTGCTAGGAATCCTACTCCAGTATTTAGCAATATTAAAAACTTGAGTAGGAATTACATTAGTCGTGTTGATTTTGCTGATTTTTCAATTCGCAATCAATTTCAATGAAACGTTCGACACAAACACTAGTTTCTAGTGATGCCGCGACTACCCTGAACATTGCATTGAAAAATATCGCATCGTTTCAAAGTCATGTACCCACTGGACAAACGAATTACTGCGACGTTTAATCAACGTCAATGACGTTGATCCAACGTCGCAAGAAGGTCGTGTGCCCTGTGGGTAGTAAGTACCCACTATAAACCCACTAACTACGTTTCAGCATTAGGCCACTTGTTTTAATTTCTCTGTTTTAGATCAGAAAAAATCCAAAATCTAATGAAAGAGGGCGAAAAAAAAACATTTCAGAAAAAAAACATTGAACCTATTTTTGAAAAAGTTAATGAGGGCGACGAAATAAAAAAAACATTGGATATATTTCTCAAAAAGTTAATGAGAGCGACGAAATACAAAAACTTTTGACCTATTTTAAAAAAAGTTAATGAGGGCGACAAAAAAAAACAAGCAAAAAAAACATAACTGAAAAAATATTTTTCACTTCTCGAAATGTTTTTTTTATCTCCCGAAATTGACTGTGTTTTGCTGGAAATCGGCAACAATCTAATGCGCGCTGGGCAGTAAAAACACACATGTTTTTTTTGGTAATGCGCGGCCTAAATCTAATGCGCGCGCTCACCTAAAACAGAGAAAAAAAACATGGTGGCCTTATATTACATGTAAAAAGCCAACTAAAACTTCGCACATATTTCAGCGTAGTCGCAGCATGACTAGAAAATAGTGCGTATACAATTTCATGGTAAATCGGCGAAATTCAGTCACCGCGGCGTAATGATTTCAGGTGTAAATATGGTTAGTATATCGGTGAAAACCTGATAACCACTTAATAAATGGAATCCATAGAGCCGGCGAAGCAATGAAAGACAAACACAGTTCTTTAAAAATGATAGATATCTAAGAAATCATAAATAATACATTTATTTGAATAAATAATACAATGTATTCGATTAAATCAAACTAAAAATCTCTCGATTCCAACCTTTCATATACACTCTTCACAGCACAGGTAACCCATTGAGCGCTAACAGTAAATTAAACTTGACATTATATTAAATTCTTCACCCACTTAAAGTTGTGCCTCGCTAGCGCGACCCACGACTTTAAGTGGATGAAAATTATTTGCTTAATTTGAGACCAAATATTTGTAATTTCTTCTGTGGGTGAAAATCTAAATTCTACAATAACCAATTGTACAATTGAGCGCTTTGGGGTAAACCATCAACGACCCAGGGTCTTGTTATCTACGGTGTTACTCTCCGACCCATTACACCTGAGGTGCATTATAAATGACCCCAGTACCCCATCCATCACAGGTGTCTGACCCCAGACGGGGTATCTGACCCAGACAGAGAGGGTCTGACCCCCCAGACAGAGGGGGTATGATGTCATACATAATTCAGCAGATGACATGTACACCAGGAAGTGAGTGATTATCTTATTTTCAGGAGCCGCAGGTATAATAGGATAAAAAATACCCCCTCCTCCCTCCTCAGCAAACACGAGACATTTGTCCAATGTCGTTTAAATGTTGGGCCAGCGTCGAAGACGGTGGACCAACATTGAAACGACATTGGGCGAATGCCTCGTGTTTGCTGGGTCAGTACCCAGCAAACACGAGACGACGCCGTTTCAATGCTGGACCAGCGTCGTAGACGGTGGGTCAACATTGAAACGGCATTGAGTAAATACCTTGAGTTTGCTGGGTAGGTATCATGAATGGGGCGGAACCAGGATCAAAAAAGGGGGTGCCGGCGAATTGGGACACCCAATAATTTTTCGGCATATTTAGGCCAATTTAGGGAACGTTTGCCCTCCCCACCCCCCCTGTATCCACCACTGGGTACGCCCGCTCTGACCTCGTTCCGATTCCACCTTCTCTGGAACCCGCTCTGACCTCGTTCCGGTTCCACCATCTCTGGGTGCTGATGCAGCTATTCTGACGCACCACCCATTATTGCGGTCCTAGTTTATCTCTCCTCGGTGCAGGTCACTGATAATGGATAGAGTCACCATGGCAACACATTGCGTGACGTCATCATATCTCTACTACGGCTAATCCACTATGTGTTGGAGAATGTTCAGGAAAATGTGCTTCTAGCAAGTGAAAGTTGTGTGCAAAATTGTGCTGTGTTTTTTTCTATTTATCCAGTGAGCCGACGTCATGGATGTTCGGCCATGTCTGTCTCTCTTTTTTCTCGCATAATATCGTCCTTAGCAATGGAAAGGTGTATCAGACACTTCCCAAAGTGACAGATACACCCTTTCATAGCTAAGATGCGGTTTGTCTCTCGTTTCTTTCCTCTATCACTTGAAATGAGGGGTGTTCCCCTATTATTTACAATAAGGGATCATCTCACACCACGACTCTCTAAATTATGTCCAATCAATGATCAGTCCATATTTTCCTCCATTATGTCATATACATTTTATCCATATAAATTATGCCACAATCGGCCACCTCTAATTCCCAGCATATATGAGAACTCTCTGCCTTCTGCGTGACACCAAGTCTGAGATTATATAGTTTATTTAGTTATACTGATCATGTAGTGCTGGTGGTAAGTGGATCACTATAAACCTCTTTATGACGTATTGCTGTTTAATGAGCTCTTCTGCGGTTTATATTCTGAGAAGTATACTGTTAGGACACGTATGGCGTTGTGTTTGTGTATAAATCGTGTACGCCATAAAGGTGTGCACGATTAGTGAGCGCTGGCATAATTTTGTACATGTTCAGATGGCTGTACAGGCACAATTAGATATGCACTGCAGTGTACAGTAGTTCAAAGTCGCGTACAAACTCGTAAACTAGTTCACATGTACATTAATGATGAAATGTGTACAGCAGTGCAGTCCTATCCAGGTGTACACATTCATGTACAACATCTACACTTGCTATGATGTGTATAGATTTATCCAACCATGTACATTGTACAAAACATGCATATAACCCTTTATGGAGCTCCCATTAAAAGATCGTCGGGGGAGGGTTTGAACGATTTTATGAAAACATATTCCGGTTTTCAACTAAAAATCCGGCCTCATTATTAATGCTGGTGTAATAAAAAAGCATTTCCGGTGGCCAACCAAATTTCGATTAGACCCCCCCGCCATTTTTTTCAAAATTGTGGATCCGCCCCTGAATATCACAAATAAAAACATATATAATTTTTGAAAAGGGGCCGCGTGTAATTTCTCAAATAAAATATAATTGTTTTTCTATGTAGTCTATGCCATGTGGCACACGTTCTTAAAGAGTTAAAACTGAAGTTTGTACATTTAAGTATGTACATTTATGTACAGCTCTGTACGACTATGTACAGTACAGATGTGTACTCTGTACTGTACAGACGTACATATTTTTAGCCATGTACAATGTATTACTTCCGATTAAAAGCAATCCCCGGAAACTGCTAACTTTAAAAGTAAGCAGTTACTGCTGTTTGTTTTTGTATAGATGTTGTATATTAGAGAGCCAAACGACAGTAAATACTTGCTGTTTCCCAGCAAACACAAAACGTTGACTCAATGTTGGCTTAACCATTGGAGCGCTGAAATTGTTTTGTATAAACCACGGAAACCAAAGCGTTTCTTTTAATTTGATATCATCATAAATGTCTTAGTTAGATTTTTCGGCTTCATTTGAATACCTATGTTATGGGTCTACAGCCATTAGGAATAGTTTTACTCTTACAGTGCGGGGATCGACTTTAGACGTCAGAATCTGACGTCCACAGACGTCAGATTGTGACGTCTAAAGTCAATCCCAGCGCTGTAAGCGTTAATGTTGGTCCAGCATCGTAGACGGTGGGCCAACATTAAACCAGCATTGGTTCAACATCTGTTTACATTAATACAGGTATATTGTACAGTGCAGCCAGAGCAAGCGGTGTAAAATAGAGATCTGTACAGCGTGTACAATAAAACTGTGTACATTGTACTACACCTTTATGTAAATCATGTACAATGTGCAGTACAACTCTATCAAGTCATTCACCGTGTACAGTACTGTATATATTTGTAAACCCATGTACAGTGTAGAGCACAGCTATGCATACCATTCACTGTACAACATTTTGTAAACCGTGTACAGCGTAGCTATGCGCACCATCATGCATATACAATGCATTCATGTACAATACATCTATCTAGCCATGAGCATAATGGCTTTTTTGAAATGTGCACAGAACAGTAAAGTACAGTGCATATTGTCAATCCGGTTGTATTTGATATCGTTATATATATGACTGTGCACTGTGTATACTATAACCGATGTACACTACAACCATATACATGTGTATCCTGGCTTGTATGATACATCTGTGTTGCTGTACACATCTCTGGTACACCCTATACTAGATACGGCGCTTTCAACAAATGTGTACAGTGTACATTTGAGCTTCGCCCTGCCAATTGAGCTGTGTACAATACAGCCGACGAAATGTGTTGTTTATGGAGTTGTTGTACGCATGATGCAGTGTACAGAGCAACAGTGTATAGTGCAGCTCAGCTCAGCTAATACAGCTCTGTGTACCGTGCAGAGTATACAATGCAGCAATACGTCTGCAACTGTACACGTTTATTGTATGCATGAGTGCATGAGTGAGATGTATGAGTGAGTTGTATACAAAAACTTTTTACAGTGTACAATTCATTTCTTCTCAGCTAATTATATAGCTATGTAAATCGTGTTGAGTTTACAATACAGCCATGCATCTGCAACTGTACACTTTTGTTGTATACACCTAGTGAAGTATATATAGCAACCTTTTACAGTGCACTAATTCATCTCAGCCAATTCTGTGAAACTCAATGACCTCGACCTCCTTTGTTTTCACCGAGCTGGCTAATACAATGAAGTAAGGGGGAGGGTTCTTATATAACCTTGTTTTCACAGAGTGACGTCACTGCGTTTCACAGAATGAAGTATGGAGGAGGGGGTGTTATATAACCTTGTTTTCACCGAGTGACGTCACTGCGTTTCACAGAAAACAGCTAAGTCAATTATGCAAAGTGCTCAATACATAGTGTAAATTTCACATCTATTTAGTCAAATACAATGCACTATATCCAGTCTTGCAGTGTACAGCTCTGTTCAGTAGTATACATCTCTATCTAGTGGTGTACAGTACATGTGTATTGCGCTGTACAGTGGTGTTAAGTAGTAGTCTGGTAAAGCATATAGTTTCTAGTCTATTCCCAGTAAAGACAAGACCCAATGTTAGCTCAATGCTGATCCACCATCTGCCACGTTGGCCCAACATTTATCCAACGATTGGTGACTGCCTAGTGTTGCTGGGTTGGTGTACACCATGCAATCAATCACGACAGAACAGGAATTCATTGTAATGATTCCACTTATTTTCTTCGTTGTCCATTCCTGGTTTTACTTCTCCCGCGGCGTTAGTGCCTGACGCGCATGCTCCGGTCATGCGGAAGCCCGCGTCCTGGAGCATGTCGAAGGCCTGCTCCAGGAAGCTGTGCTTCAGGAAGAACCTGCTGGTGTAGCGGTCTGACGTCCCCCTGTCCGGATCCCTGCTCTCGTTCAGTGTCTCACCAAACGCGTCCCTGCAAAGCTGGACGCGCCCGCACACCAGGATGCGAGAAAGCTTCCTGAACTTGACGTCTGCAAGGCCGTCCCTGCCGAAAGCGAAGGTACCCCGGTATGAGATGAGGATGTACCCGGGGTTGGACGCAGATCCGGCTTCTGCCCCGGTGGTAGAGCTGATATCTGTGGTGGTGAGGGGGGCTAGGTGTGTAGAGGGTCGGGCCATAATGGCCGCCCCTATAAGCTTTACCATGGTGGGCAACCTGAAGTACTCAGCCTCCTGTTTCAGCCGCTCCTTCTCGTGGAAATTCTCAGGTAGAACCAGCTTCTGGTTCCTCAAATAATCCAGAATATACCGGAATAGTACACCATCTCTGTCTATGAAGTACTTGCCCTTACTGTCCTTCACCAGCTTGTCATTGGTTTGACCAGTGAACATGGAGGTGATCATGCTGCCTTCTTCCTTGGTCAGGGTACCTAATGACGTGGTGTAAAACACGCCTCCAACATTCAGCTCTACAATAGTTGGGAATGTCTCTGTGCTACCGTTACTGTCTCCAGACATGGTGGCGTAATGAATATGTGGACGCTGTCAAAATGGAGATACCGGTATAAAGTGAAGGAATCAGAACGTGAAAAGTGTGTCACGTAACGCAATATGACGTAATGTCTCAGCGTGGAGATACACAACGCAAATACTCTGTCACTTCAGGTGTAAACGGCCAAAGTTTGTATCTTATAAAGTCAGAATTTTACATTTCCATTCCATATAATTTCACAGATTGTCACAAAAAGTAACACTGTCACATCCACCACTAGTAGAGGGTGCGCAATTAGTAGTGACGTATTGTCACGTGACTACACAAGATGATAACACTCTGCCTAGCGACAAGTGTACACAATGCGTGACGTCATCAACACTACACACACCTGATGCCTGTATGAAGTGTTTTCACCTGTATCAGGCAGCCCGGCTACAGCTGCTCTCTGATTAATAATATCAATGTTTGCTCGGCACCGTCAAACACTCCAGTCACGCTGACCTGGTTAGTGCAGTGTTTCTGCTTGGTTTCTGCGTCTTGCGCGTTGCTTAGTGTTTATACAGCACCTGGTCGTGAGGCATGCAGGTCTATTGCTCGATGTGTTTCTGTCGTCTTGCTCTGGTTTTATGCCTTAACTGTCGTCCCTATCTCAGACGGTAATGCAGTGTCTCTCTCTATAGCGATACAATCCTCTCTGTTTTGTTCACACCGTGCCTCTTCCCCCCACCTTGTTATTATCCAGTGTGTTTTCAGACAGCTGCAGGCACTCTCACTCTGGAGTGTTTGTCTCTCTGCGTGTTGTGTCTGTTGCTTGTTATTGCCCCGTGTTATATTACACTGGGATGTCTGGCTCTTTGCATCTACAGCTCCCTATTACAGTCTGTGAGGCATGCACAGATCTTTATTACAGTCTGGGAGTGAGTCCCTACAGGATCTGCCAGTCCTGGTTGTCAGTGAGCCTTTACAGACCACTGTCTGCTCGTCTTCTCCGGTACAGCAGATTCTGGCAGAGTCCCCGAGCCGTGACCAGTGTTATAACAGAGTCCGCCTGCTGCCGTGACCAACCTGTTATGACGGCACTGCTCAATGCTCTGCTGTGTGTTGCCAAGCGCCTGCCTTACTCTCCTCTGTGGAGGTTATAGCTGTGTCTATGGCACGTCTTACTGGCCTGTATTGCCTGCCAGAGCTATGGCACGTCTTGCTGGCCTGTATTGGTGGTCGGCTCGTGCAGTCTCTCTCCCTCTCTCTCTCTACAGGGTTCTGCCTGCTGCAGACCAGACTACACGATGGATGACGCTGCCACCAGATTCTCTAACACAGTCTACTGATGCCAGGGGTAGATTACTGCTGATCATCATGTTGCTGCTACTGCTTCTGCTGCTTCCACTGCTATTGCTGTGGTTGTGACATTTTCTTCTGTTGCAACTGCTATCAGTGTTGCTGCTGCTGTTGTTGTTGCTACTGTTGCTGTTGCAGCTGCTTCTGCTTCTGCTGCTGCTGTTGCTGCTACTGCTGCTGCTGCTGCTACTATTGTTGTTGTTGTTGTTGTTGCTGCTGCTTCTGCTGCTTATTTTCTGTACTTATTCTCTTGTTGCATTTTTACTTTTTTATTTTCAACTACATGTTTTTACTGTAGTCTATGTGCTACTGTAAACTAATGTTTAGCTGTTGTTGTTGTTGTTGTTGTTGTTGTTGTTGCTGCTGTTGTTGCTGTTGTTGTTGTTGTTGCTTTTGATACTACTGCTATTCAGTTTTTAAAACTATATAATCCTTGGAGTGCTTGATTACCGGCCTGGTGTGCTGTTGCTATCACTGCTGTTGCTGATGTTGCTGCTGCTGTCACTGCTGTTGCTGCTATCACTGCCGATGTTATCACTGCTGTTGCTGCTGCTATCACTGTTGGTGCTGCTATCACTTCTGCTGTCACTGATGTTGTTGCTCCTGTTGCTTTCCCTGCTGCTGCTGCTGCTGCTGCTGTTGTTGCTGCTGCTGCTGCTGCTGCTGCTGCTGCTGCTGCTGCTATCGCTGCAGTTGCTGCTGTTTCCACTGCTGCTTCTGCTATCACTACTGATGTTACTGCTGTTGTGTGTTGCTGCTGCCTGTAGCCAGCACCCTGACTGCCTGCAGTACATTGTCTTATATTGGCGCTGATATGGCGGGCCCTGTCCACGCACATCAAGTCCTGTGCGTGCTCCACACCTTTATCATTATACAGTAATCTACAACCTGGTCGAGCCTCGCAGTCATCGTGTCCTGCCATGGTATATCTACATCACTCCACGTCTGCCGATGATTATTGAATACATCAGGCCATTGCTGGCAAAATGCCGGCTGTCGCCCGGCATTTTGCCAGCAATGGGCTGATGTATGGCTGACTGGGGTTATTCACCTTTGTTCATTATCTTCATCCAGTCCACAAATGCTGTAGGTGTTTTCTTTCTCACATTGGGCAGCATTGCTTATAAACATGCTAACAATTAAGAGAACGACTAGCTGGATAGATGGCTGAATGACTGAATGGCTAGATGGTTGGCTTACTGGATGGGCTGCATGGATGACTGGATAGATGGCTGGCTGGAAGGATTTGATGGCTGGATGGATGGGTTGGATGGCTGGTTGGTTGGGTTGGATGGCTGGCTGGATGGGTTGGATGGCTGGCTGGATGGATGGGTTGGATGGCTGGCTGGATGGGTTGGATGGCTGGCTGAATGGGTTGAATGGCTGGTTGGATGCGTTGGGTGGCTGGCTGGATGGGTTGGATGGCTGGATGGATGGGTTGGATGGGTGGCTGGATGGGTTGGATGGCTGGATGGATGGGTTGGATGGCTGGTTGGATGCGTTGGATGGCTGGCTGGATGGGTTGGATGGCTGGCTGGATGGGTCAGATGACTGGCTGGATGGGTTGGACGGCTGGCTGGATGGGTTGGATGACTGGCTGGCTGGGTTGAATGGCTGGCTGGATGGGTTGGATGACTGGCTGGCTGGATGGGTTGGATGGCTGGCTGAATGGATTTGATAGCTGGTTAGATACGTTGGATGGCTGGCTGGATGGGTTGGATGGCTGACTGGATGGGTTGGACGACTGGCTGGATGGGTTGGATGGCTGGCTGGATGGGTTGGATGGCTGGATGGATGAGTTGGATGGCTGGGTGGATGGGTTGGATGGCTGGCTGGATGGGTGAGATGACTGGATGGATGGGTTGGATGGCTGGCTGGATGGGTTGTATGGCTGGCTGGATGGGTTGGATGGCTGGCTGCATGGGTTGGATGGCTGGATGGATGGGTTGGATGGCTGGCTGGGTGGGTTGTATGGCTGGCTGGATGGGTTGGATAGTTGGATGGATGGGTTTGATGGCTGGATGGATGGGTTGGGTGGCTGGCTGGGTTGGGTGGCTGGATGGATGGGTTGGATGGCTGGCTAGATGGGTTGGATGGCTGGCTGGATGGGTGGGATGACTGGCTGGATGGGTTGGATGGCTGGCTGGATGGGCTGGATGGCTGGCTGGATGGGTCGGATGGCTGGATAGATGGGTTGGATTGCTGAATGGGTTGGATGGATGGCTGGATGGGTTGGATGGCTGGATGGATGGGTTAGATGGATGGCTGAATGGGTTGGATGGATGGCTGGATGGGTTGGATGGCTGGCTGGATGGGTTGGATGGTTGGTTGGATTGGATGGCTGGCTGAATGGGTTAGATGGATGGCTGGATGGGTTGTATGGCTGGATGGGTTGTATGGCTGGCTGAATGGTTTAGATGGCTGGCTATATGGGTTGGATGGCTGGATGGATGGGTTAGATGTATGGTTGAATGGGTTAGATGTATGGTTGAATGGGTTGGATGGATGGCTGGATGGGTTGGATGGCTGGCTGGATGGGTTGGATGGCTGGCTGGATGGGTTGTATGGTTGGTTGGATGGGTTGGATGGCTGGCTGTATGGGTTAGATGGATGGCTGGATGGGTTGTATGGCTGGCTGGATGGGTTGGATGGCTGGATGGATGGGTTGGATGGCTGGCTGAATGGGTTATTCGGCTGGATGGATGGGTTGGATGGCTGGCTGGCTGGGTTGGATGGCTGGCTGGATGGGTTGGATGACTGGATGGATGGGTTGGATGGCTGGCTGAATGGGTTAGATGGCTGGATGTATGGGTTGGATGGCTGGCTGGATGGGTTGGATGGCCGGATGGATGGGTTAGATGGATGGCTGGTTGGGTTGTATGGCTGGCTGAATGGGTTAGATGGCTGGCTGGATGGGTTGGATGGCTGGATGGATGGGCTAGATGGCTGGCTGGATGGGTTGGATGGCTGGCTGGATGGGTTGGATGGCTGGATGAATGGGTTGGATGGCTGGCTGGATGGATTGGATTGCTGGCTGGATGGGTTGGATGGCTGGCTGGATGGGTTGGATGGCTGGCTGGATGGGTTGGATGGCTGGCTGGATGGGTTGGATGGCTGGCTGGATGGGTTTGATGGCTGGCTGGATGGGTTGGATGGCTGGATGGATGGGTTGGATGGCTGGCTGGATGGGTGGGATGGCTGGCTGGATGGGTTGGATGGCTGGATGGATGGGTTGGATGGCTGGCGCAATGGGTTAGATGTATGGCTGCTAGAACCCGCATATATATTATCTACTTACTTGCTAGAACCCGCATATATATTATCTACTTACCTGCTAGAACCCGCATATATATTATCTACTTACCTGCTAGAACCCGCATATATATTATCTACTTGCCTGCTAGGACCCGCATATATACAATTTCAAACAAATTTGAAACCAAATAAAACGCCACTGAAATTTAAAAAACAGTGAAATATTTTTGTATAAACCCCGGAGACCAAAGGATTATTTTCAATTTGCAATCATCATGCAATCATCTTGGATCTTTCCGCTTCGTTTGAACACCTATGTTATGGGTCCACGGTCATTATATATTTTTTAATTCGTTCAGCGCGGGACCGTCCTCATACGTCAGATTCTGCCATCTAAAGACAGTCCCCGCGCTAAAAGTGTTAATCAAAACAATAATAAAATGTTGTCTATTTTACAAATCGATCACATTGTTACCAGAATATTTAGGCGATTTCACAACTTTGTTTTTGTTTGTTTTCATCCAAGCTAGCAAATACGGAGGGCTGTATATAAGTTTCTGATATTGCATTTCTGGTTTCGGGGAGGGCATAGATAGATAAGCCATGATCATGTACGTACTCTACGGACAGATCACCATTGCTTTTAAGTGTACATGCCATATTGTTCGTCATTTGAAGCTGGATATAGCGTTTGCTTCAAACGCTTCAAATGTTATAGATTATGGTTGGGTGGTATGTTCACAAGACTTATGGTTGGGGGGGGGGTGTAGTGCAGTGGTTTAGGCTGCCTGAAAGTCAGAGATCGCGGGTTCGAGCCCCACTCTGGCCTTCAAATTTAAAGAAACAAAAGGTTTCTTCCCCGCTCACTCGTAAAGATTCAATAGTGTGGGGAACCTCTTTGACCGAGAGGTGGAGAGCTCGACTTCAGATCGTCATGGTACGAATTTATAATCCTGGAGAGCAGTGTCATTTTATTTATCTCACCATCCTCCTGGCCCAGTTTAGCCTGCATGTGCACAAAGATGGCCTAAAACCCTATTCATTTAATTTCATTTACAATATGGTTGGCCACATGTAGCACTTTGCTCCTGTGGTCCGTTGGTAACACTGGGTCCCGATTAGCCCCAGTAGCTGAAACCGGTTTCAGCCACAGATTGAACGCGTGGGACATTTGTTTGGGCGGTCATATCTAAGACTTCCCCTAGGATAATCATCGCGAAAATAGTTTTTTTAGAATCAGTAGAATTTCAGTTACATTCCCGCATGCTCAGCCCAAAGGTCGCACAGTCAATCCACGGCTTCGTAGTGGACGACACGGCTAGGTCCCGATGTAACACATTGCACCTTGAATGCCCTCTGTGACGCCAACAAAAAGGAGACATTAGGACAGCGTTGTTTTAATGTTGGTGCACCGTGTACGACGCTGGCCCAACAATGGCTCAACTTATATTTTGTTTTCGGAGAAACGTTATCCAAACAAACACCAAACACCAACCCGTTGCTGGTTCAATGTTGGGCCAACGTCTGCGATCGTGGCACAACATTATACCAACAATAGATAGACGTATCTCTTTTGGAAAGCAATATTCCCATCAATCACGCGGCATTCACCCAATGCTGTTACAGTGCTGGTCCAGCGTCTTCGACGCTGGCCCAACATTGAAACAACATTGAGTGAATGCCTCATGTTTGTTGGGTTGTGGACCATTGTGCGAAAATTAGATCAATATTTGATTACGGTAACAACACTTATACCAGAGTGAGATAAGCACTCGGCGCTACAATCGATCAATTATTGACTGACACTTGGCTGCTCATCAACATTAACAATTGATTATTACTGAGCTGATCAATAATTAGGGTGCATCAATCATTTAGCAATCGATTATTAATCAACGCAAAACAGATTAGGGAGTATTCGTTAACGTTGACAGTCGATTAGTAAGCATTTGATAAATACACGCATATGCCTGATAGCGTTGTCAATATTAACAATAGATTTCAAGCGTCATTTTTGTGCACATACAAGCTAATCTGGGTCAATGATGGTGAGATGAATCAGATGACACTGCCCTCAGAACATCACAGAAGAGACGTCGTTAAACCAAGCTTGTTTCTAATGTTGGCCACATTAAATCGATGTTGTCCAAGCCTTAAAACAACGTTACTTCAACGTCTTGTATTTGCTGGATTTGAAAGTCAAGTCCTGTCGGTCTGCGATCAAGCACGTTCCTCTCAGTGACGAAGGCTCCCCTTATATTGAATTTTGACAAGTGAGCGAGAAATATTTTTGTTCAACTGAATAATGCGAACGGGAGATGAGCTCAGGCGTGTCAGGCGGTAATGTCACCCTTTGACCGACGGTGCCGATTTTATTCGTTCTCTACATTTTTGATTAGCACTTCCCCTTTCAGCTTTCAGACATATTGAAGATGAAATGTGACATCAATCAGCAAGATTTAAAAATAGTCTACATCTATATTGTCAAATCTGAATTATTTTCACTCACTTGAAGTTGTGGATCGCGTCAGCGATCCACAACTTCAAGTGGGTGGAGATTCCAATTGAATAATCTGGTGGTTAAAAGGTTAATCACTACTGCCCTGTCCTGTCCTGTCCTGTTCTGCCCTGCCCTGCCCTGCCCTGCCCTGCCCTGCCCTGCCCTGCCCTGCCTGCCCTGCCCTGCCCTGCCCTGCCCTGCCCTGCCCTGCACTGCACTGCACTGCACTGCACTGTCCTGCCCTGTCCTGTTCTGTCATATTCCTTACTCCATAGTCTTATCCTGCCGTGCCAGTCCTGTCCTGTCCTGTCCTGCCTTGTCTGCCCTTCCCAGTCCTGCCCTGTCCCCTGCCCTGTCCTGTCTCATCCTATCATGTGTTATACTGCTATGTCATGTTCTGCCTTGTCCTGTCATGTCATGTCCTGTCTTTCTCCCCCTGCCCTGCCGTATCCTTCCCTTGCCATGTCCTGCTCTGTAATGCCCTGTCCTTCCCTTCCCTGTTCTGTACTGTCCTTCTCCTTCCTATCCTATACTGTTCAGACCTAGCCTGTCCTGCCCTGCCCTGTCCTGTCCCGTTCTGGCATGTCTCGTTCTGTCCCGTCCTGTCCCGTCCTGTCCCGTCCTGTCCTGTCCTGCCCTGTCCTGTCCTGTCCTGTCCTGTCCTGGACTATTCTGTGAAACTCAATGACCTCGACCTCCTTTGTTTTCACCGAGCTGGCTAATACAATGAAGTATGGGGGAGGGTTCTTATATAACCTTATTTTCACCGAGTGACGTCACTGCGTTTCACAGAATGAAGTATGGGGGAGGGGGTGTTATATAACCTTGTTTTCACCGAGTGACGTCACTGCGTTTCACAGAATTGTTTTACTGATATAACACCGCATCATGCCATGTTCGTTTTACATGTATTTTAGGACAAACTATTATATGCATGGTCACGTGCCTAGCAGCCATTACGTCCTTCTATTGGCTGCTGGCTATCACGTGACTGGCAATCATTACGTCATGTTTTAGGCTAAGTCCCAGCGAAAACCACACGTGCACAAAGTCGATTCAATGTTGGACTGGGGTTGCAGTCCCTGGTCCAACATTGAACCAACATTGGGTGAATATATGTTGTTTCTAAATGACGTATATTGACTGTTATATTGATCGTCGTCTCTCTCAAAGTGACGTTTTTTCTGCGTCTGAAGTCATCCGCGTTCACCTAGTTACCGCACCTGCCTGTGACGTACGTACGGCACATAGATATAAATACTGTAGATTTGATCATTTTCGCGTATTCAAATTCTCACGAATTTCTGATTTTGGGACTTTTCACGAAGTTTAAAATTTGCGAATTTTTATTTTTCTTCAGTAGCGCTATCATAATATTAATTTTCGCGAAATTCTTGAATTCGCGAATTTTTCCTCCTCGCGAACTTCGCTAAAATTAAAATCTCGCGAATATTATCAGATCTACAGTATACTGACGATCTGCACAGTAAACACGAGGTGTGGGTTTGATGGAGGTTTAATTCTGGACGAATCTGGGAGTAAGGTTGTCTTCCATTTCTCTGTGTATACCTAACCCTTACAGTGCGGGGATCGACTTTAGACTTCAAATCTGACGTAAAATGAAATGAAATGAGCGGGGTTTTAGGCCACCTTTGTGCACATATCATAGGCTAAACTGGGTCTGGGGAACCTCCTGAGGATGGTGAGATGAATGAGATGACACTACCCTCCAGACACAGGATGCGAAATTTGAGCCTTGGCGGTCTGAGGCCGAAGACGCAACCTCTCGGTCACGGAGGCTACCCACAATACTGACTTTTACGAGTGAATGGGGAAGAAACATTTTTGTTTCTTTCAAACCGCCGAGACCGGGGACCGAACCCCAAACTCTAGCGTGAAAGGCATTGGTGCTAACCACTACTCTAGGGTCCCCGCCCAGAATCTGACGTACAGTATAGGAAGAGTAAATATATTTATAATGACTATAGTCTTATAACATAGTTATTTTAATGAATCAGAAAGAGCTAACTAAGACATTTATGATCTTTTCAAATTGAAAAAACCCTTTGGTCTCCATGGTTTATACGAAAATATTTCAGCGCTTTAACCCTTACAGTGCGGGGATCGACTTTAGTCGTGTCCTGCACTGTAGGAGTAATGGCATTTCTAATGACCGTAGATCCATAACATTGGTATTCAAATGAATCAGAAAGAGCTAAAACATTTATGATGGTATCAAATTGAAAAAACCCTTTGGTCTCCATGGTTTATACAAAAGTATTTCAGCGCTTTAAGGGTTTAAACCTCGGTCACAATGAACCGTATTAGAAGCCTACTAAGTGGTCAACAAGGGTTGAGGGGGTATTGTAGGAGGAGGGGGTTGTGGGTTGAGGGGGTGATGTAGGTGGAGGAGGTTGTGGGGGTAATGTAGGTGGAGGGGTTGTGGGGGTAATGTAGGTGGAGGGGGTTGTGGGTTGAAGGGTTAATGTAGGTGGAGGAGGTTGTTGTTGAGGGAGTGATGTAGGTTGAGGGGGTTGAGGGTTGAGGTGGTAATGTAGGTGGAGGAGGTTGTGGGGGTAATGTAGGTGGAGGGGTTGTGGGGGTAATGTAGGTGGAGGGGGTTGTGGGTTGAAGGGTTAATGTAGGTGGAGGAGGTTGTTGTTGAGGGAGTGATGTAGGTTGAGGGGGTTGAGGGTTGAGGTGGTAATGTAGGTGGAGGAGGTTGTGGGGGTAATGTAGGTGGAGGGGTTGTGGGGGTAATGTAGGTGGAGGGGTTGTGGGGGTAATGTAGGTGGAGGGGTTGTGGGTTGAAGGGTTAATGTAGGTGGAGGAGGTTGTTGTTGAGGGAGTGATGTAGGTTGAGGGGGTTGAGGGTTGAGGTGGTAATGTAGGTGGAGGGGGTTGTGGGGGTAATGTAGGTGGAGGGGTTGTGGGTTGAGGGGGTAATGTAGGAGGAGGGGGTTGTGGGTTGAGGGGGTGATGTGGGTGGAGGGGGTTGTGGGGGTAATGTAGGTGGAGGGGGTTGTGGGTTAAGGGGTAATGTAGGTGGAGGGGGTTGTGGGTTGAGAGGTTAATGTAGGTTGAGGGGGTTGAGGGGGTAATGTAGGTGGAGGGAGTTGTGGGTTGAGGGTAATATAGGAGGAGGGGGTTGTGGGTTGAGGTGGTAATGTAGGTGGAGGGGTTTGTGGGTTGAGAGGGTAATGTAGGTGGAGGGAGTTGTGGGTTGAGGGGTAATGTAGGTGGAAGGGGTTGTGGTTGAGGGGGTTATGTAGGTGGAGGGGGTTGTGGGTTGAGGGGGTAATGTAGGTGGAGGGGTAGTGGGTTGAGGGGGTGGAGGGGGTTGTGGGTTGAGGGGGTTGTGGGTTGAGGGGTAATGTAGGTGGAGTGGGTTATGGTTGAGGGGTGATGTAGTTGGAGGGAGTTGTTGGTTGAGGGGGTAATGTAGGTGGAGGGGGTTGTGGGTGAGGGGGTGATGTAGGTTGAGGGGGTTGTGGGGGTAATGTAGGTGGAGGGGGTTGTGGGTTGAGGGGGTAATGTAGGTTGAGGGGGTTGTGGGTTGAGGGGGTAATGTAGGTGGAAGGTGTAGTGGGTTTAGGAGGTAATGTAGGTGAAGGGGGTTGTGGGTTGAGGGGGTTCACTTGTGGGTTGAGGGGAAATGTAGGTGGATGGGGTTGTGAATTGAGAGGGTAATGTAGGTGGAGGGGGTTGTGGGTTGAGGGGTAATGTAGGTGGAGTGGGTTGTGGTTGAGGGGGTAATGTAGGTGGAGGGGGTTGTGGATTGAGGGGTGATGTAGGTGGAGGTGGTTGTGGGTTGAGGGGTAATGTAGGTGGAGTGGGTTGTGGTTGAGGGGGTAATGTAGGTGGAGGGGTTGTGGATTGAGGGGTGATGTAGGTGGAGGTGGTTGTGGTTGAGAGGGTAATGTAGGTGGAGTGGGTTGTCGGTTGAGGGGAATGTAGGAGGAGGGGGTTGTGGGTTGAGGGGTGATGTAGGTGGAGGTAGTTGTGGGTTGGGAGGGTTAATGTTGGTGGAGTGGGTTGCGGGTTGAGGGGTAATGTGGGTGGATGTGGTTGTGGGTTGAGGGATAATGTAGGTGGAGGGGGTTGTGGGTTGAGGGGTAATGTAGGTGGAGGGGGTTGTGGGTTGAGGGGGTAATGTAGGTGGAGGGGGTTGTGGGTTGAGGGGTAATGTAGGTAGAGGGGGTTGTGGGTTGAGGGGTAATGTAGGTGGAGGGGGTTGTGGGTTAAGGGGGGTGATGTAGGTGGAGGGGGTTGTGGGTTGAGGGGTAATGTAGGTGGAGGGGGTTGTGGGTTAAGGGGGTGATGTAGGTGGAGGGGGTTGTGGGTTGAGGGGTAATGTAGGTGGAGTGGGTTGTGGTTGAGGGGGTGATGTAGGTGGAGGGGGTTGTGGATTGAGGGGTGATGTAGGTGGAGGTGGTTGTGGGTTGAGAGGGTGATGTAGGTGGAGTGGGTTGTCGGTTGAGGGGTAATGTAGGTGGAGGGGGTTGTGGGTTGGGAGGGTTAATGTTGGTGGAGTGGGTTGTGGGTTGAGGGGGTAATGTGGGTGGATGTGGTTGTGGGTTGAGAGGTAATGTGGGTGGATGTGGTTGTGGGTTGAGAGGATAATGTAGGTGGAGGGGGTTGTGGGTTGAGGGGTAATGTAGGTGGAGGGGTTGTGGGTTGAGGGGTAATGTAGGTAGAGGGGGTGTGGGTTGAGGGGTAATGTAAGTGGAGGGGGTTGTGGGTTGAGGGGTAATGTAGGTAGAGGGGGTTGTGGGTTGAGGGGGTAATGTAGGTGGAGGGGGTTGTGGGTTGAGGGGCAATGTAGGTCGAGGGGGTTGTGGGTTGAGGGGTAATGTAGGTAGAGGGGGTTGTGGGTCGAGGGGGTAATGTAGGTGGAGGGGGTTGTGGGTTGAGGGGTTATGTAGGTGGAGGGGGTTGTGGGTCGAGGGGTATTGTAGGAGTAGGGAGTTGTGAGTTGATGGGGTAATGTAGGTGGAGGGGGTTGTGGGTTGAGGGGTTAATGTAGGTGGAGGAGGTTGTGGGTTCAGGAAGTAATGTAGGTGGAGGGGGTTGTGGGTTGAGGGGTAATGTAGGTAGAGGGGGTTGTGGGTTGAGGGGGTAATGTAGGTGGAGGGGGTTGTGGGTTGAGGGGTAATGTAGGTAGAGGGGGTTGTGGGTTGAGGGGGTAATGTAGGTGGAGGGGGTTGTGGGTTGAGGGGCAATGTAGGTCGAGGGGGTTGTGGGTTGAGGGGTAATGTAGGTAGAGGGGGTTGTGGGTTGAGAGGTAATGTAGGTGGAGGGGGTTGTTGGTTGAAGGGTAATGTAGGTGGAGGGGTTGTGGGTTGAGGGGTAATGTAGGTGGAGGGGGTTGTTGGTTGAAGGGTAATGTAGGTGGAGGGGTTGTGGGTTGAGGGGTAATGTAGGTAGAGGGGGTTGTGGGTTGAGGGGTAATGTAGGTGGAGGGGGTTGTGGGTTGAGGGGTAATGTAGGTGGAGGGGTTGTGGGTTGAGGGGTAATGTAGGTAGAGGGGGTTGTGGGTTGAGGGGCAATGTAGGTGGAGGGGGTTGTGGGTTGAGGGGTAATGTAGTGGAGGGGATTGTGGGTTGAGGGGCAATGTAGGTGGAGTGGGTTGTGGGTTGAGGGGTAATGTAGGTGGATGTGGTTGTGGGTTGAGGGGGTAATGTAGGTAGAGGGGTTGTGGGGTGAGGGGCAATGCAGGTGGAGTGGGTTGTGGGTTGAGGGGTAATGTAGGTGGATGTGGTTGTGGGTTGATGGGGGAATGTAGGTGGAGTGGGTTGTGGGTTGAGGGGGTAATGTAGGTGGAGGGGGTTGTGGGTTGAGCAGGTAATGTAGGTGGAGGGGGTTGTGGGTTGAACAGGTAATGTAGGTGGAGGGGGTTGTGGGTTGAGCAGGTAATGTAGGTGGAGGGGGTTGTGGGTTGAGGGGGTAATGTAGGTGGAGGGGGTTGTACGTTGAGCAGGTAAGGTAGGTGGAGGGGGTTGTGGGTTGAGGGGTTGATGTAGGTGGAGGGAGCTGTGGGTTGAGGGGGTAATGTAGGTGGAGGGGGTTGTGGGTTGAGGGGGTAATGTAGGTGGAGGGGGTTGTGGGTTGAGCAGGTAATGTAGGTGGAGGGGGTTGTGGGTTGAGCAGGTAATGTAGGAGGAGTGGGTTGTGGATTGGGGGGGGGGGGGTAATGTAGGTGGAAGGGTTGTGGGTTGAGAGGGTAATGTAGGTGGAGGGGGTTGTGGGTTCAGGTGGTAATGTAGGTTGTAGGTACAGTGGAGGGGGTTGTGGTTCGAGAGGTTAGTGTGGGTTGTGGATCCAAGGGGAATGTAGCTAGAGAGGGTTGTGGGTTCATTCATTCATTCAATTGGCCAGTAGGTCATTGGTTCGTTCTTTGTTCGTTCGTTCATTTCCTTTATACACACATTTTTGCGAGTCCAACGGGGGCTCATTTTTTATTTGCTGTAGTACAATCTAGTGTTTACACAGCAAAACCGTATTATATTGGTTGTGTGCTGTGAGACCTACTTACTGTGAGTGGGTTCGGATGTAATCAGCCTGACCACAACCCGACTTATATCCTGGAGCTCTTCCGAGCGCCCCCTATTGTCGCATCCATTTTAGTGGATGAATACTAATCAGTTTGTTCGTTTGCGTATTAACCCTTCAACCGCCGGTGTCGCATATATTCGAGTTTTCACTTTTCCTTAGCACATTAAGTACCACATTTTAAATATGTTAAAGATAAAATGTGACATCAACCAGCAAGATTTGAGAAGAGTTGACCTCCATTTTGTCAAATCTGAATAATTTTCACTCATTTGAAGTTGTGGATCGCGTCAGCGAGACACAACTTCAAGTGGGTGAAAATTCAAATTAAATAATTCGGCGGTTAAAGGGTTAATCCAGCTAGCCATTCATCATCACTCATCTTTTAATTTACTATGTAACTAAACATCTATGCTTTTACATAAAACCATAGCACAGGGAAAGCTTTTAGCAATTTATATTGCATTTTTTTCAATCAATTGTACAGCCATCTCATTATAACCTCTACTGAAGCCCCGCATATCCCTGTGTTTACCTTGCATTCTCATCCGCGAAAGAAATACAGTTTTATCACCTGAAGTGTTATCTGATTCTATTGATAAAAATAGCACTTGAAACCACACGGCCAATCACCCAGATGAAATTAATGGAAAAGAAAAACTAGAGCGGGAATCAGCAAGACAAAATCAATCTAAAAGAGCACACAGTTTTTGTTGCCATGGCAACCAGATTCCCGCGACTACATGCAGGATCGTAAACTCGACCGGCTGTGAGTGGAGTAGTTTAACCGACTATGTGAAACCATTCTCTAGTGCATCATGGAACAAACGAATATATGTCTTTCTCAGAGTAATTTGCTCAATGAATGAATGAATGAATGAATGAATGAATGAATGAATGAGTGAGTGAATGAATGAATGAATGAATGAATGAATGAATGAATGAATGAATGAATGAATGAATGAATGAATGAATGAATGAATGAATGAATGAATGAGTGAGTGAATGAATGAATGAATGAATGAATGAATGAATGAATGAATGAATGAATGAATGAATGAATGAATGAATGAATGAGTGAGTGAATGAATGAATGAATGAATGAATGAATGAATGAATGAATGAATGAATGAATGAATGAATGAATGAATGAATGAATGAGCTTTAGGCCACTTTTTTGCAAATACATAGCCTACTAAGCCGAGGGTACACCATAATGGGCGGTTAGATGAATCAGGCGGCACCACCTACCAGACACAGGATTCGAAATTCGAGCTGAGGCCGATCTCGCGCATCACTATATTGAATCATTTCGAGTGAACGGAGAACAAAGAATTTGTCTCTTTGAAACTTTGTTTTCCGGTAGTACAACAATTGATGGATTGGCGTCGAGAAATGACGACAGACAAAATATACCAGCAATTATAATGAATTTTGCTGGTAGTCCTATATTTTATCAAATATGCAGATATTAATTATTATTCTATGAATTTGTAGTCGCTTTTGTTTTGTTACACTTTGAAATTAGGCAGCTATAGATGATGGGACTAGCTCCAGTTTTGCACCAGAATGACTAATGGAGTCGATATACATTATAGCTGAACTAATATCTTTAAATAAATTATTTTTAATGGACTATATTTTATTTGATTACCATGTACAATGTATAATTTTGCTTTGTGATATTCTTTCTGTGTACACTATGTATACAATGTATTTTTTTGTATAAGGTTTAGTCTCCTTTTTTTTAAAATTATTTATGTGTTTTTTTGTCAGGTGGTTCTCACGCCTAGTGACCAAATGGTCCTAATGAAAGTCTCTTGGCAAATATGTTTTTTCGATTTACATTTTGCACATCTTTTATATTTTTCCAATTAAACTGTCTGTCTGTCTGTCTTTGTCTGTCTATTATGTACTTCGAGTACGAAATAAATCTGCATTATTATTACACATCAGAGTGTGAACAGGCTGCTGACGTCTGCCGTTACTCAGTAGTTGGGCGGCCTGCGTGACACTTGACCTTGACACAAGGTCAGACATTACACGTCTGGTTTTACGTCACACCCTGGATCAGGAGCCTGACAAACATAACACGGCGACCCGATGTTACTTTGCTGTTGGGCCACCGTCTACGACGTTGGCCTAACATCAAACTAGCATTGGGTGCCGTGTCAGCTGGGAGGACATTCTGAAATCAATTTTTCAGTTGCCCTGCTTCAGGTAGCTGGTGTAGCGTGCCGTAGACGCCTGACTGCCTGCTCCGCCAGGACAACCTATTGACTGGTGCTTTTTCTGGCACCATCGACTATACAGCCAAACCTCACAAGAGATCATTCACGACACTCACACCTTACATATACCAACGCGTGACTGTGCAACCAAACAAGAGAGCATTCATGACTGTACATCCAAAACTCCAAAACAAAACAAGAGACCATTCATGGCACTCACACCTTGTACATGTATACCAACGCGTGACTATACAACCAAACAATAGATCATTCATGGTACTTACACCTTATATACATTTCCCGTATATAAATTCTGGATTCGGTAGAATGTATACGGCACAGTGCCAGAATGAGACCGGCACAGTGCCAGAATGTAGACGACACAGTGCCAAACGAATGAATAAGTTGTAACTGAGTACCCAGTAGGACAGAGATGACAATGTGTACGCTAAGGTCAATGCACCGAAATGGCTGCAGGACTGTATGCTCTCCGTGGAACTGTAATGTCACAATAACAGATCCAGTGACCGGGGGGGGGGGAGGGGGGGGGGTAAAATGTAAAGTCGTCTGATAAGTCTTAACCATTAAAACCCTAAAAAAATTGTTTTAAACCATGAAGACCAAAGGGTTTTTTTTAATTTCAAATCATCATAAATGGCTTAGTCTGCTCTTTCGCTTCATTTTAATATCTATGTTATGAGTCTACGGTCATTATATTTATTTTAACTCGTGCGGGGAGATCGTCTATAGACGTCAGATGCTGACGTCTAAAGTAGATCCTCGCACTGAAAAGGTTAAACTTGATATCAGGCTATCAACCTGCACCTTTAGTACTTATTTACCTTACTTAAAGTAAATTAATCATGGTATTATCAGTCATCCTACTTTATCTTGAATGGTTTAAGATTTCAGTTTGAGATTGAAAAAAAAACATCAATATAGTTTTAGTAGTTTTTTTCATACAATAGCAATGTGATTTTTATGCAATCTTTTGGCAAGACGATTACAAGAGCGTTGCTAAGATGCAGACTTGATTAATGTGTGCTCGTTTTTCATACATTGTTGAAAGGCTGATATCAAAGCTTTGCGTACAGTGCTGATTGCCACAGGTCGTGACAAAGGCTCAATAAGGGTTCACATCAAAGGCATATGTTCGCTGGCTACAGTGGTCTGCAGGGAGGGGTCTCTGGTGCAGTGGTTAAAGCTGCCTGCTTGGAGAGTCGGAGATCGCTGGTTCGAACCCCGCTCTGGCATTCAATTTCAAAGAAACAAAATGGTTCTTCCCGCTCAATCGCAGTATCTCGGGAAGCCTCCGTGACCGAGAGGTAGCGTGCTCGGACTCGAATCCTGTGTCTGGAGGGCAGTGTCATCTCATTCATCACATCATCCCGAGGAGATTCTCCTGGCCCAGTTTAGCCTATATGTGCGAGAAGATGGCTTAAAACCCATTTGTTCATTCATTCTTCAAACCCAAAAAGCACTGTCTGCTTTGTTGGCTTTTGTATGGTTAATATGAGTACAGTTTTCACACTCAGCTCGATGGCTTATTCTGCTTATTCAGATCAGTTGCGGCTTTAAACTCACTGGGTGCAAATACCGATCTTGGCGGAAATGGTTGTCATCTTAGTTGTGCTTACACCGTGTATATTATATAGAAGTGTGTAGTGCTGTCTATGGTATTATGAACTCCAAAGTAACCTTGACGTTATTTGATAGGCGTATGGCATAGTCACAACGTCGGGCTCAAAATTAAATTATTTTCCACCTAAATGCATTACAAAATGAGGTACACTGGAAGACCGGTGGATGTAATAAGTGAACACTTGCTTTTCACTGTGGTCGATGGCAGCTGTTTTGGATTTTAAGCTGTAGAAAATTATGCCACCTTTTCTAGGGAGGCATAGGAGCCTATGTTTTGACAAATACCTTAAGCTACCTAAAAAAGTCGTCAAGCCTTACTTGCTTAAGGTTGATCACGGAATCATGGTTTTGGACCCTACTAGTAAACAATGTGATTCCCTAAAGGCTCAACAATTATTCATTGGAGGAGTGCTGAATGTTCTAAAACCGTACTTTTTCCCCTAAAGGCGCACACGTATTTATCGGACGAGCGTTACCGCACACCATGTCCCCACAGGTGGCGCTACTCGTATGTACTGACTATATAGCGAAGGTATGAAAACGATATCACAGACAGACAAATTTTCCATTTTTTTGATTAATTAGTTGAGGTTACAGCTCAACCATGCAAAGTGAATCTGAAGAATGGAAAATCTGTCTGTCTGTTGAGATCAGTAAAACGCTTCTTAATGTCAAACAGGGCTGATAAAGACATTAATATATGTTTATTTCCACATATTATTGTGGTAAAAGAGAGGGACATGGCACAATGGTTGAGTGTGGCGTTTTGCTGATCTTGCTGCCAGTGTGTGGATTCGAACCTCGCTTGGTGCAGGATTTTTCGAGAAATATCATGTTTCTCACCTCTAAATCTTGGGACATTGTTTTGATGTTGTGTTTTTGGGCAAAGCACTTTATTCTCAAATGCTTCACTTGACTCAGGTAAAAATACGTACCTGGTAGGACAGAGATGGCAATGGTGTACGATAAGTTTAATGCGCCGAAATGGCTGTAGGACTGTATGCTCTCCGTGGAGTTAAAATAAAATAGAAATACCTTTACTTTTATATTTAGAGATATGATAACTCGGCGTGTATGGATAAATGGTCTATATTAAGTTCTGATTAAAATCTGTGATATCGCTTTCATACCTTCATTGTATACTTAATTACAGTTCATGCGATTGGCGCCACTCGTGGTGCTAGTAATCGTCCGAGCGGCATGGACTGTGTCATACCATTTTTTTCATACAGCACTCTTCTGATAAATGCTGTTCGTCTAAAGGCGCACAACTTATTTATCAGTCGAACGCTCTGCCATTTATTCTCTGTAGTAAATATGTAAGGCATATTGGATTATGGTTGCTTAGCTAACTAGAAATTAAAGTTTAATTGTTGTCATTCCCCGTGTTAATTCCTTTCTGTAGACATCAAAATCGTCTCTCTAACTCAATCGTCTCTCTAACTCAATCATGTTTGACCCTATTTCGGTGGTGGCCATTTTGGATTGATGCAAATCCCGGATGCTCCCCATGTGACATCTACAATACTTCACCAAGAAAAATCCACCAAAAAAGCTTATAGTAGCAACAATTTCCGGGTCCCATCGTTTGGCTACTGGACTATGTTTTTTCACATACAGAACACCATGCTACAAATCATCCCAGCGACATGGACCATGCCACGTCGTGCTACGTCGCTACCATTTTTCACACACACCATTTATCACACCCATACAATACTCTTTGATTTCCTGATAGACCGCCCCACATAAAGAGGAGAGCCATCAAATCAGACAAAAGGGGAGATTTTTGATAAATGTCTATCTTTCAGAAACTAAGGGGTTTTAGATGTGAGAGTCGCTGACCCTCTCTGACTTGAAGACAACACCCCTCCTTCTCCTCGAGGGGAAGAGGGGAGGCGACAGGGGCGAACCCAGAATATTAAAGGGGGCTGGTACATCTTGAGTGACTAGTACCTATGTTTTGGCTAACATTGATCAATGATTTAGCAATTAGGTTTTTGAAAAGTGGGGACTGGTAACCTGCCCAGTAACCTGCCCCCATCCAGAGGGTTTTGACCATGGTATACCAGAAATCATACATTTTTTTTACTTCCAGCAGAGTTTCTTTCTATTTTTAACCCGTTAGGCGCAAGGCACCATAATCTTTTTCCTTCTGTTTAATATTATATTAAAACGTTGTGTCCCAACTTCAGGTAGGAAAAAAATTAAATAAGATAAGGTCAAAACGAGAACGTGGTGCGTTTTGTTTGTTTCGTTTTGTTCTGGATTTCGGTCCCACAATTAAACAAATATGCAACAGTATACACAGCAACAACAACAAAAAATATCAAATATGGTTTCGACGTCACATTTTAAATTGTTGATAAATAAACATGTTCAGACACTATCAATATATATGAAAAGCCGAAATGGCGAAATTCCCACTCTGGGTCAGTTGTATAGATACCGATTTATCAGCTATGTTCATGAATAAAAGATACATTTTTCTCAAAGCAGGTGATTTATTTCAAATCAATGCTGTTGAAATTTAGCTGTGAAACAACACTGTGGCTAGGCGTCACGTGTTAGGCAGGGAGCTGCTGAAATAGAAAAAAGAATCAAATAATTAATTCCCAGTAATTGGATTTGTAAAAATGAGACATGGTTATTAAATCCATGAGGACTAATTGCTAACACAAACATGGGACATGCACGATGTTATTATTCCAGAATATTGTCAACAAAAACATTTTTTATTTTTTTTATTTTTTAAATAACACTACCTCTCTCACTCGCTCTTCGTCCATTAATTAATTCGTCCATTGGTTCGTTCGTTTGGCCTTCCTTTATTCATACATTCAAACATCGTTTTGTTCGTTCGCTTGAGAACTTTCTTGCTTGCCTGCGTGTTTGCTTGTGTGTGTGCTAGCTTGTTTGCTTGCTTGCTTGCATGTTTGCTTGCTTGCTTGCTTGCTTGCTTGCTTGCCGTCTTGCATGCTTGATATTTATGCTATGTTATCGATGCCATGTGCTTGGCATCTATGTTATATTTAATATAAACAAAATCAAGGGGGAAATATGCTATCTAATTCAATATATTTTATGAAATCTATTTTACATCTATACAGCCTCCATATAATGTGTTTTCTTTGCATTCTCATCCACAGAAAAAATGCAGAAAAAACACAGTTTTATTACCTGAAGTGTTTTCTGATTCTGTTGATAAAAATAGCACTTGCAGCCGCACCGCCAATCACCTGGATGAAATCAATGGAATAGAAAAAACTGGAGAGCCAATCACCAAGAACAAATCAATCTAAAAGAGCACACAGTTTGTATTGCTATGGCAACCAGATTCCTGCGGCTTCAAAATCGTAAACACGACTATGAATAGACTGCTGCTGAACAAGTAGGTCATACCGTTCACATAATTTCACTCATTTAAAGCTGGAACTGCTTATGTAATTTCCAACTTTAAATGTATGGACATTACATTATTATTAACATATTTAAATAGTAATCAATAATAATCACGTCGTCATCTATCACCAATTAGATGAGTGAATAAGTGAATAACTATTCAATGAGTGAATAAGTGAACGAATGAATGAATGAATGAATGAATGAATGAATGAATGAATGAATGAATGAATGAATGAATGAATGAATGAATGAATGAATGAAAGAATGAATGAATGAACGCAGTTGTATGCCACTTTGATACAAAAAGGCTAAACCGGGACATGAGACGCTCTAGATGATATTGATATGAAGCAGATCGCACTGCCCATCAGACGTACACGATTCAAAATTCGGGCTTTTAACACCGAGAGCACTTGATTTATACATAAGAAACGCAGGAACCATATTTTTCATCTTTTTATCTGCAATTTAGAAAACGCATTTCAAAGGCAAAATATAACGTAAAAATAATTCCTGAGAGATGATGTTTTTTTACCCAAGAACCGGCACCTAATCCGCAAAAAATATTTTTATTAGTGATTGCCGTTCGCAGGGTTGAGTATCAGCAGACTATATGAATATGACCTCTGGGGGCGTCATCTATGGAGATTGGTTCAGACGGTCTACGTATGACCTTGCAGCAAGGTCAGACATCAGACGTCTTTTTTACGTGACACCCTGGACCAGGAGGACATTCTGAAATCAATTTTTTAGTGCTTTTTTGGCACCATCGACTGTACAGCCAAACCTCACAAGAGATCATTCATGGCACTCACATCTTATATATACCAACACGTGACTGTACATCCTAACAAGATAGCATTCATGACTGTACATCCAAACCTCACAAGAGATCATTCATGGCACTCACAACTTATACATACCAACGCGTGACTGTACAACTGAACGAAAGATCATTCATGGCACGCACACCTTATACATACCAACGCGTGACAGTACAGCCTAACAAGAGATCATTCATGGCACTCGCACCTTATACGTACCAACACGTGACTGTATAGCCTAACAAGAGATCATTAATAGCACTCACACCTTATACATACCAACGCATGACCGTACAACCAAGCAAGTGATCACTCATGGCACTCACACCTTATACATACCAACACGTGACTGTACAGCCTAACAAGAGATAATTCATGGCACTCACACCTTATACATACCAACACGTGACTGTACAACCTCACAAGAGATCATTCATGGCACTCACACCTTATACATACCAATGCGTGACTGTACAACCGAACAAGATATCTTTCTTGGCACTTTCACCTTATACATACCAACTCGAAACTGTAGGCTATAACCTAACAAGAGATCATTCATGGCACTGATATCTCATACATGTACATACTAACGCGTGACTGTACAACCTAACAAGAGATCATTCATGACTGTACAGCCAAACCTCACAAGAAATCATTCATGACACTCACCACTTATACATACCAGCGCGTGACCGAACAACCAAGGAAGATATCATTCATGGCTGTACACACATACCATATAAGCTAGCATTCATGACTGTACAGTCAGACGACAAACGATATCATTCACGACTGTAGGCCTACAGCCAGACCTCACAAGACATCATTTACGAATGTACAGCCAGACAAGAGGTCATTCATGGCATTACAGAGAGAAATGAATTCATCCATTGTACATCTATACCTCCCAAGAGATCATTCATGACTGTACAGGCAAATTTCATAAGAGATCATTCATGACTGTACAGCCAGACCTCACAAGACATATTTACGAATGTACAGCCAGACAAGTGATCATTCATGGCAGTACAGAGAGACATGAGTTCATCCATTGCTATTAAGACGGACGAGAGATCATTCTTGCTGTAAAGCTGGACTTCACAAGAGAATATTGATGGCTGCATACCCAGACATGAGATCATGTATGGCTGTACAGAGAGACAAGAGATCATGTATGACTGTACAGAGAGACAAGAGATCATGCCTGGCTGTACAGCCACACACAAGATCATTCATGGCTGTACAGCCAGGCGGGAGATCATTCATGAAATTACAGACAAGAGGTCATGCATGGCTGCATAACCAGACAAGAGATCATGTATGGCTGCACAGAGAAACAAGAGATCATGCATGGCTGTACAGAGAGACAAGAGATCATGTATCGCTTTACAGAGAGACAAGAAATTATGTCTGGCTGTACAGAGAGACAAGAGATCAAGCATGGCTGTACATAGAGAGACAAGAGATCATGTATAGCTGTACAGAGAAACAAGAGATCATGTTTAGCTGTACAGAGAAACAAGAGATCATGTATCGCTGTACAGAGAGACCAGATATCATGTATCGCTGTACAGAGAGACAAGAGATCATGCATGGCTGTACAGCCACACACGAGATCATTCATGGCTGTACAGCCAGGCGGGAGATCATTCATGACATTACAGCCAGATCTCACAAGAGATAATTCATGGCTTCACAGCCAGACAAGACATCGTTCCTTGCTGTACAGGCATGAATGATCTCATGGCTGTACAGCCAGCCATGAAATCATTCAGGCATGTACAGTCAGATCTCACAAGAGGTCATCCATCGCTGTACAACCAGATAAAGAGATCGTTCCCTGTTGCACAGCCAGACCTCATAGGAGATCCTTCATGGTCACACAGCGAGATCAGAAATCGTGGCTGTACAGACAGACAACCAGAAAGAGTAAGTGAGTGAGTGAATGATGGCAATATCGTGACAGAAGTAAGCCCGAAGTCGGGACTATGCCCTACTCTTATGACTGCATTAAGCTCATGTCCGTATTAAGCTAGAGTTGATTCAATGTCTCGTGTTTGCCTTTAGAGCATTAACGCCGCCATTTACATCATAGTTAGATAATATACACACCCACAATGTGTAGCAGAGAGATACCCTCTAAAATAAATTAATCGCCAAGATTTGAGATTTGGGCTCTGGATATCGCCTCTGGAACGACCTCCACAGCAGCAGCAGCAGCAGCAACAGCAGCAGCAGCAGCAGCAGCAATGGACCAATGCAGCATGTCGTAATACAGGTCATATTTTTTATGAGTCCCAAGGAACATCCCAGCAGCAGCCGCAGTAGCAGCAGCAGAAGCAGTGGAAGCAGCAACAACAACAGCAGCAGAAGCAGCAGCAGCAGCAGCAACAACAGCAGCAGCACCAACAGCAGCAGCAGCAGCAGCAAGAGCTACAGTAACAGCAGCAGCAGAAGCAGTGGAAGCAGCAACAACAACAGCAGGAGCAGCAGCAGAAGCAGCAGCAGCAGCAGCAGAAGCAGCCGCAGTAGCAGCAGCAGAAGCAGTGGAAGCAGCAACAACAACAGCAGCAGCAGCAGCAGAAGCAGCCGCAGTAGCAGCAGCAGCAGCAGTGGAAGCAGCAACAACAACAGCAGCAGCAGCTGCAGCAGCAGCAGCAACAACGACAACAGCAGCAGCAGCAGCAGCAGCAGCAACAGCAGCAAAGGAAGCAAAAGCAACAACTCCAACAACAGCAACAGCAATAACAGAAGTAACAGCAGCGTCTTCTGCGTCGGCAGCAGCAACACCAGCTACAGCAACTGCAGCAGAAGCAGTGGAAGCAGATCATGCGGCCCAATGGACCAATGCAGCATGTCGTAATACAGGTCATATTTTTTATGAGTCCCAAGGAACATCCCAGCAAAACAGGCGTTGGCCCTGTGCTGATATAAAGCTGGGCAATAGTCTGCGACGTTGGGCCAGCATTAGATCACCATGGAATTATCGTCTCTGGTTTTCTGGGATGAGAGACGAGGGATCTAGAACACTTTATCTTGGAGGATGTAAAACTATACACAGCAGACGCTGGAGGGCAGCCAAGTATAAAATACAGCAGACAGCATACACAAAATACACAACATACACAACAGACACAACATACACAACAGAAACAGCCAAGTATAAAATTCAGCAGACAGTAGACACAGCAGACACAAAAGACACAACAAACGCAACAGACACAGTCGACTAAACAGCCACAACAGACACAACAGACACAACAGACACAGCAGACACAGCAGACACAGCAGACACAAGAAGGCAGCCAAGTAAAAAATACAACACACAGTATACACAACAGTTACAGCAGACACAGTAGACACAGCAGAAACAACAGACACAACAGACACAACAGACACAACAGACACAACAGACACAACAGACACAACAGACACAACAGACACAACAGACACAACAGACACAACAGACACAACAGACACAGCAGACACAGCAGACACAACAGACACAACAGACACAACAGACACAACAGACACAACAGACACAACAGACACAACAGACACAACAGACACAACGGACACAGCAGACACAACAAACACAACAGACACAACAGACACAACATACACAACAGACACAACAGACACAACAGATACAACAGACACAACAGACACAGCAGACACAACAGACACAACAGACACAACAAACACAAAAGACACAACAGACACAACAGACACAGTAGATACAACAGACACAGCAGACACAACAGACACAACAGACACAACATACAAAACAGACACAACAGACACAACAGACACAGCAGACACAACAGACACAGCAGACAAAGCAGACACAACAGACACAACAGACACAACATACACAACAAACACAACAGACACAACAGACACAGCAGACACAACAGACACAACAGACACAGCAGACACAACAGACACAGCAGACACAACAGACACAACAGACACAGCAGACACAACAGACATGGCAGACACAGCAGACACAACAGACACAGCAGACACAACAAACACAACACACACAACAGACACAACAGACACAGCAGACACAACAGACATGGCAGACACAGCAGACACAACAGACATGGCAGACACAACAGACACAACAGACACAACAGACACAACAGACACAACCGACACAACCGACACAACAGACACAACAGACACAACAGACACAACAGACACAACAGACACAACATACTTAGCAGACACAACAGACATAGCAGACACAACAGACACAGCAGACACAACAGACACTGCAGACAAAACAGACACAACAGAAACAACAGACACAACAGACACAACAGCCACAACAGACACAGCAGACACAGCAGATACAGCAGACACAACATACACAGCAGACACAACAGACGCAACAGACACAACAGACACAACAGACACAACAGACACAGCAGACACAACAGACACAACAGACACAGCAGACACAACATACACAGCAGATACAACAGACACAACATACAAAACAGACACAGCAGACACAACAAACACAACAGACACAACAGACACAACAGACACAACAGACACAACAGAAACAACAGACACAACAGACACAACAGACACAACATACACAACAGATACAGCAGACACAGCAGACACAACAGACACAGCAGACACAGCAGACACAACAGACACAACAGACACAACAGACACAACAGAAACAACAGACACAACAGACACAGCAGACACAAAAGACATAGCAGACACAACAGACACAACATATACAACAGACACAGCAGACACAGCAGACACAACAGACACAACGGACTCATTCAACAGACTAGTATAAGAATATTGCGATTATTTGTTTTGGTTTTCATCTTACTTAATGGGACAATTAAGCCTGCGACCTAGTATTTTTCACAGAGAAAAGTTCAAACTTGCCTGTTGCATTATCAGTTGATCAGTTTTTTTTCAAATGTTGAAATATTGTTTGACTAAAACATTCTGATAAATAAAGTTAAAATTCGTTGACTGGCTATGTTTGAATTCTACGAGCCCTATTTTATAATAAACACAGGCTTTTTCATCGACTCAAAGCTCATATTAGAAGGTATAATTGATGTGCTGATTACGTTTCAGTGATTTTAAAGTAAACTATTGGAGAAGTTAGGTACTAAAGTGGAAAATATACAGTATTCATGTAGTATGAATTAAACAATATAGTGAATTAAAATAAGATGTAATGTTTTTGTGCGAGGGCCATGTCCAGTGTGAATTGCACAAAAAATTATTAACCGCCATTATTACTGTTAGTAGTTGTTAAGTTAACAGGTTATTATCAGGGAATCTACGAGCTCATAGCGACTGTGCTTGCATGGTCACATGGCTCGTAGCTACCTGTTTCGCGGATTGCCCCATTTATTGCACTGCTTTATTTGTTTTTTTTTAAATACCATATAATTTTTACCATTGTCTTAGTTCATACTCCTGTTACTGTAGCATAATTATACACTTGTATATATTTTTGGTTCCTACGCTTTCCAGAGTGCTACTATATATAATTACTATGTTATACATAGTAGCTATTTTATCTCTGGTTTTGGTGCGGGAAACGCACTGATAACAGAGATGCTACAGACCCCCATGTTATCTTGGCAATGCCTTTTATTTTGTTTTTAAGAAGTAGCCATTTATATCACCGAAATACCCAGTTTTTATTATGGCAATGCCACTTAACATGATTATAGTTGTTCGCCATACCATGTATATTGTCATATGATTTTAACAAACTAACATTCTTGTATATACATATATCTTTCTTATTACTATGACAAAGAAGTCTGTAATGACTTTTATATCTGGCAATAAAATATCTGGCTGTCTGTCTGTCTGTATTTATATAAGGCTAAATGATAGATATCTGACAATAATATTCCAGATAAAACATACGATGCAATCTCCAGCAATTACATTTTTATAATATTTGAGCACTTCCTCCCACAATTGATACATTTTAAGCAATGTGTGTGTTGTAAAAAGCGATTTAATTGCTCTCAGACCGCCGCCTGCTGAAAGGCTTAATGTAGCATGTCCAGAGATAAATATTTGGCCAATCATCATCCTGGACACACAAACGATGCCGCGGTCAGTCTGAGTAAATAGGTGGACCAATGGGCGCGACGGACACCGCTTACTTGACCAATCGGAATTCAGAGCACACATTCCCTGGGGATTTTCAGATTCTGATCAAATCATCGCCCCGGACTCAAATGCTTACTTAACCAATCAGCATGCAGGACACAAATGCCACACGACAAACACTATACCAATAAACCAACCACAGAGCAGGACACAAAGAGTCGTTCAGCCAATCAGCATTCAGGACACATCTAGCACACAGATGTCCGGTTACAATGTTGAATCTATCCTGATTGCGCTGCTCAATTTGTTGGTCAAATAAACCTACAGAATACGCTACCATAACGTTGTGACAACGGTAAATACGCTGACCCAGCATTGTCCCAGTGTTGTGACAATGCATCCCTCTGTTTGGTGATTTACTGTGGCACAGGACCCAGCAAACGCGACACTCCGGTACAATGCTGGATCGAAGTTGGGCTAGCGGCGCAAACTGTGGGCAAACATTCAAACAACATACCTCGTGTTTGCTGGGTTGCTGGTCAGCAAACATGAGATGTTAATCCAATGCTTGTTTAATGTTGGGCAAGCGTCGCAGACGGTGGCTCAAAATTACACCAGCATTGGGTAAACAGTGTTTGCTGGATGGGTCGGTCAGTTGGGACAGGAGTTGTTGGCTCAGGCAATATTGCTGGGCAAGCACTGGTTACCAACTTCAAATACGACATTGTATCTTTTCAGCCGAGGTCATATTATTCAAATATTGTCGGCCATACGCCCTCGACATAACAAGTCAAATACCAAACACAGCACACGATACATTTCCTGCAACTGTGATTACAAAACTCAAATATTAAACATTTCCTAATGTCAATATTTCAAGCAGGTGTTTCTCGCACATTTCTAAATCATTTATCGGTCATTTTTCATGACATTTTGCAAGCACATGACCACGTCCTAATTCTTCCTTAACCTCCCTAAACTATGTTTTATTTAAAAATATAGTGAATAACATGTAGTAAATGGCTAGTTATGCTATCCTTTTAACTCATTAATTTCACTCTGTTTTAATTTCTGATGGTCTAACTTCTAAAAAAGATCTTCGCTTACTGCCTTCCTTATTAGGCCATGTTATATATATTACAAGATGTTCGCTTAGTACTATAATATATGGGCCATATTATATATAATATAATATAGTTTCTTTCTCTATTTAAATAGCCTATGTATTATTATATAGGCTATATTGCTTTAATACTATTTAATGATAGACTGTATTTATTGATCCCTGGTTCGACTCCATCTAAGGTGGACATTAACAAACACTATAGTAACTTAAAATCATGTGACATTAAAACCGCAACACATCGGACCTCTCCCCTTTATGAAGTTTTGGATCCGCCCCTGGTGACTGTATGGTAAGAATGAATGAATGAATGAATGAATGAATGAATGAATGAATGAATGAATGAATGAATGAATGAATGATTAATTTGAACACCTGTGTTAATGGGTCTACGACCATTATAAATAGTCTAATTCTTTCATAGTGGGGACCGTCTTTATAAGTCAGAATATGACGTCTGTAGATGTCAGATTCTGACGTATAAATACAGTCCCCGCGCTGAAAGGGTTACAAAATCCTAGAAGTCATTCGATAAGAGTAGAGCATGGCCACAACTCCGGGCGTCGTTCTGTCGCAATATTACCATGATTGTACAGATTAAGAAAGCGACGTAAGCAATATCCACCCACCCGAGTCTGAAGGAGGCATTTAAGGGAAATATGCATGATACCAGCCTGAGTACCATTTAAGGCCCCTATGTTTTTCCACTGTTTTAGATGAGCGCGCGCATTAGATTTAGGCCGCGCATTACCAAAAAAAAATGTGTTTTTTCTGCCCAGCGCGCGCATTGGATTGTTGCCGATTTCCGAAAAAAAACAGTTATTTCGGGAGATAAAAAAAACATTCCAAAAAAAACAAGTTCATTTCAGGAAATAAATAAAAAATTCTAACAATTTTTTCGGTTTATTTGTTTAGTCTGCCTCATTAACTTGAAATTATCGAAAGTTTTTTAATTTCGTTGCCCTGAAAAACTTTTCCAGAAAATTGTCCATTTTTTTTATTTGGTCGCCCTCATCAACTTTCCCCAAAATAGGTTCAATGTTTTATATCCTAAATGTTTTTTTTACCGCCCTCCCTCATTAGATTTTAGATTTTTTCTGATCTAAAACAGAGAAATATAAAACAGTGGCCTTACATTAATTTTAATGTGATGGACATCATTATAGGGCTTACGCACCCCTCCCTTCACCCCGGACAAAGCCATCGCCAAGTGTTTCGACAAGGTCATGCCCCTACATTATTAGTTTGCCTAAGCTGTCAACACCTTCCAAAGGACAGTTTTTCCACGTCAGTGAGGGCGGAAGGGCACACGACGTTGGTGCGACGTTGACTCAACGTCAATGACGTTGAGTCAACGTCACAACAACGTCGGGTGCCCAGTGGGTAGTAGTGATTAAAGCTGCCTGCTTAGAAAATCAGAGATCGCGAGTTCACACCCTGCTCTGGCAATCACGTTTCAAAGAAAACGTTTCTTCCCTGCTCACTCGTAATGATTCAAGTAGCGAGAAGTAACGCCAGGGTTCGAATTTCGAATCCTGTGTCTGGAGGGCAGTGTCATCGCATTCATCTCACCATCCTCATTTGGTTCTTTCGTCGCAGTCTAGTCTATATGTGCACAAAAGTTGTCTAAAACCCCATTTATTTCTATGTCATTGTGTTATCAATAAAAGTTCAATGCAATTTATTCGATATACTAGATACAATTTTGATAACAATTTAACGACAATAACATAATAATATTTATACTATAAGTAATCATATAACTAGACTATAAACATGAAAAACAGTAAATGTACACCTGGGATAGAAACTAAAAATGATCCATTGGAGCCTTTCCATGTAGTTCCCACTCATGTCAATCTATTACCACATTTATATTCGATATAATAGATACAATTTTGATAACGATTTGACAACAATAACATGATAATATTTAAATAGGTTACATACTATAAGTAATCATATAACTAGACTATAAACATGTAGCACCATGTAGTTCCCACTCATATCAAACTTATTACCACATTTATATTTCCACCAGCCCTGTTTAATTTTGATAAACGGCAATTACAACACAAACATTTAAACCACACACGAAGAACAATTACTACCAACAAAACTGTTGTTATTTTTTTAAAACATTGCTTGCTCAAAGCAACTAATCTTTAAAAAAAAACTTGCTTTAAATTGAATATAAAAATAAATAAATTATTAACGTGATGTACATTAGGTGAAAAGTAGTTTCGTATAGGAACCAGTGTATTCAAAAAAACGTCTGAAGCAGTGTGTGCGACACAATGCCGGCAATGCACCATAATGAAACCAGAATCATTCGAGTCACGGGTAGATCATCCAACACCAAAGACAAACTAACACAATTTATCATGAACATCGACATCATAACTGCCATATAAACACTTCAAAAAGAAAAAAATATCAGTTTATTGACCCTACCCGACTTATGGTTAACCCCCACGGCGCGAGGATCGACATTAGTCGTCAGAATCTGACGTCTGTAGACGTCAGATTCTGACGTCTAAAGTCGATCCCCGCACTTTAAGAGTAAAATATTTATAATAGCCGTAGACCCATAACATATATATTCAAATGAATCGGAAAATGCTAACTAAGACATTCATGATGATTTTTAAATTAAATAACACCCTTCGGTCTCCATGGTTTATATAAAATAAATTCAACGCTTTAAGGGTTAAAGAGAGGTGACGAACACGGCACTAAAAGCCAGGATTTGGACAAGTTGGTGACATCGTTACAAGTATGAACAAATCATATGTCTGGTGATCACAGGGATCACAGCAGATAGCACGAGTTGCTGAAACAATGCTTTTTTAATGTCTGAAGCGCTGGCCCAACATTGAACCAACAATGGTATAACAACGTATTTTGTAAGAGAGTCAATAATAACTTTCACTGTTTTCGGTAAATGACAAGATCGACCAATGCTGGTTTAATGTTAGGCCACGTGAATGAATCAGATGTGCTAGTCACCGACTTGGTATTCTCCCCGCCGGAGGCTTTAAAGGTGATATATCACCCCTTATATGGTATGAATAATTATGTCCTTATATGGGGTGATCGGCTATCATGTGACCCTCTCAATCACCCCATATAAGGAAACATTTGTGCCCCATCTTGTGGCAACTTTGATTTATTTGTCACAAATATATTCATGTTATATAAGGGGTGATATATAACCTTTAACCACTGCACCTTGGCCCCCGCTCTCCTGACGGAGGTCACCCCAGTGATATAATAACACAGGCCGCTAACGTTGGCTCAGCATTCCGTGTTTGCTGAGTAACCAAGGATTAAAGGTAAGCTGTGGTCACGTGGTATGTTCACGTGGACAGACCTGTGAGAGATCATCCACGTTAATAATAGATGGCGCTGTAAGCCTCTTACACGACAACCTGAATGGATTGTCAACTCTGCCAGACGCGAGATGTCCAGGTTATATGTTCATGCAGGGGCCCATCCCTTACATTCACATGCTACATACAGTTGTTACATTCAGTTGTTACATTCAGTTGTTACATTCAGTTGTTACATTCAGTTGCTACATTTAGTTGTTACATTCAGATGTTACATTCAGTTGTTAATCTGAATGTAACAACTGACTGAAGGAAACATCATTCAGTTGTTACATTCAGATGTTACATTCAGTTGTTAATCTGAATGTAACAACTGACTGAATGTAACATCATTCAGTTGTTACATTCAGATGTTACATTCAGTTGTTAATCTGAATGTAACAACTGACTGAATGTAACATCATTCAGTTGTTACATTCAGATGTTACATTCAGTTGTTAATCTGAATGTAACAACTGACTGAATGTAACATCATTCAGATGTTACATTCAGTTGTTAATCTGAATGTAACAACTGACTGAATGTAACATCATTCAGTTGTTACATTCAGATGTTACATTCTGTTGTTAATCTAAATGTAACCACTGACTGAATGTAACATCATTCAGATGTTACATTCATATGTTACTTCCAGATGGTACATTAACCCTTTCAAGCCTGAGTTTACCATTGTCATCTTCACCCACTACAAGCCGCGAATTGCTGTCGCAATTCTCGACTTGCAGTGGATGAAGATTATTTGATGTGGGTGATAAATTAAAGAAAATTACTATGTATTCATAGAACAATTTTATCGAAATTCGCCTTCTAAAACCCTTAGCTGTGAAAAAATCAAGTATTTTTTCAATGGTGTAAAATGATGCTTTAATGCATCGTGGGGGCTTAAACGCCCATCCCACTAACAATTATCAACCCTTAAAGCTCTGAAGTATTTTTGTATCAGCCAAAGGGGTTTTTCAATTTGAAATCATCATAAATGTCTTAGTTAGCTCTTTCTGCTTCATTTGAATACCTATGTTATGGGTCGGCGGCCAGTATAAATATTTTACTCTTTCAATGCGGGGTTAAAGTGCTCAGCACGACTGTGAATGTGACATCTGAATATTTTTAATCTGTTTTTACGGGGTGATTAGATCACTGTTATTGAAAACGAAATGTGTGTTTAAACAGCAATATTTGCATATGTTTTGTCTCAGATTAAACAAATATGAGTAATTTTCACCCACTTGAAGTTGTGGGTGAAGATTTTAATAAGATAACTTAGCGCGGAGAACATTAGGATTTATTTATCTTAGATTTCTCAAATTAAAATGCTCTTAACCCCTGGAGTAATGTTGTCAACTATACTGACTTAATTCTCACTTTTGTAGCCGGTGTTAACCGTTACAGCGGGGATCGACTTTACGTCAGAATATGACATCTGTAGACGCCAGACTCTGTCCTGTGAAGTCGATCCCCATACTGAAAAGAGTAAAATTTTTATAATTGGTGTAGACCCATAACATAGGTATTCAAATGATCCGAAAAGAGCAAACAGTTATGATTTCAAAATGAAAAAAAACATTCGGCGCTTTTAAACTGAAATGAAAAACTTTAAACACCCTAAATCTGTGAATATTTAGTCATGTGTAGATCGCGGAAGCCAGACGCAACCATTAATGTATAAAAATGTCAATTTATTACTTCATAGTTTATTGGGACATATATAGCTCCAGGTGTTAACATCTTTAATGGAAATAGGAGAAAATAAAATAATATGAATGTTAAGATTTTTATTCGGATAAACCCCTGGTGGAGAAATGTGGGGATTATAAGCTGGATATGTCCAGGTGGGGGGGGGGGGGGGGGGGGTTGAGCAGCCTCAAGTGAGTAACAATTACTTACATGATTATGTACAATATATAATAAACTGCCCAATTGTCTTGTTTGTAGGATAAATAAAAAGGCTGGAAACGGCTATTGTAGAGACGTGATCAGGCTGAAGCCTTAAGTCTGATTCATTCATTTTATTGTCAAATGTTACATTCAGATGTTACATTCATTTGGTACATGCAGATGTTACATTCAGTTGTTACATTCAGTTGTTACATTCAGATTTTACATTCAGTTCTTACATTCAGTTCTTACATTCACATATCATATTTACTTGTTACATTTGGTTGTTACATTTAGTTGTTACATTCAGTTGCTACATTCAGTTGTTACATTCAGATGTTACATCCAGTTATTCCATTAAGCTGTTACATTCTGATTTTACATTCAGTTCTTACATTCAGTTGTTACATTCACATGTCATATTTAGTTGTTACATTTAGTTGGTACATTCAGTTGTTACATTCAGTTGTTACATTCAGTTGTTACATTCAAATGTTACATTCAGATGTTACATTCAGTTGTTACATTCAGTTGTTACATTCAGTTGTTACATTCAGATGTTACATTCAGTTGTTATATTCAGATGCTACATTCAGTTGTTCCATTCAGATGTTACATTCAGATGCTACATTCAGTTGTTACATTTAGATGTTACATTCAGATGTCACATTCAGATGTTACATTCAGATGCTACATTCAGTTGTTACATTTGGATGTTACATTCAGATGTTACATTCAGATGTTACTTTCAGCTGTTACATTCAGTTGTTACATTAATTTGTTGTATTCAGTTGTTACGTTCAAAAGTTACATTCAGATGTTACATTCAGTTATTACATTTAGTTGTTAAATTTAAATGTTACACTCAGATGTTACAATCAAATGCTACATTCAATTGCTAGATTCAGTTGTTACATTCTGATGTAACATTCAGATATTACATTCAGTTGTTAGAATAAGATGTTACATTCAGATGTTACATTCAGATGTTACATTCAAATGCAACATTCAGCTGTTACATACAGTTGTTACATTCAGTTGTTACATTCTGGTGTTAAATTCAGATGTTACATTTAGTTGTTACATTCAGTTGTTACATTCAGATGTTGCATTCAGCTGTTACATTTAGATGGTACATTCAGATGTTACATTCTGTTGTTACATTCAGTTGTTAGATTGAGATATTACATTCAGTTGTTACATTTAGTTTTTACATTCAGTTTTTACATTCAGCTGTTACATTCAATTGTTATATTTAGATGTTACATTCAGTTGTTACATTCAGATGCCACATTCAGTTGTTACGTTCAGCTCTTACATTTAGTTGTTACATTCAGATGTTACATTTAGATGTTACATTTCGTTGTTTCATTTAGATGCTACTTTCAAATGCTACATTCAGCTGTTACATTCAGTTGTTACATTCAGATGTTACATTCAGATGTTACATTCAGATGTTACATTCAGTTGTTACATTTAGTTGTTACATTCAGTTGTTACATTCAGTTGTTACATTCAGATGTTACATTTAGATGCTACATATAGTTGTTACATTCCGATGTCACATTCAGTTGTTACATTCAGATGTTACATTCAGTTATTACATTTAGTTGTTACATTCAGTTGTTACATTCAGTTGTTACATTCTGATGTTCCATTTAGATGCTACATTTAGATGTTACATTCAGTTGTTACATTCAGTGGTTACATTCAGATGTTACGTTCAGTTATTACATTGAGTTGTTACATTCAGTTGTTACATTCAGTTGTTACATTCTGATGTTCCATTTAGATGCTACATTCAGATGTTACATTCAGCTGTTACATTCAGATATTACAAAGATTAGCAGGCATGGACTGGTCTAGATTTGGTCACTTTATTTTACGAGGCGTAACTTCTATTTATAACTATTTATCTGATAGTGATGTTCCTCTGATGAAATTTATCCACACAAAAAAGAATGAAGTCTGATTCACTCGTGCTTTTTCATATGTTAGCTGACGCGTCTGGTGTAGATTAAGTCCATGTTTACACCCACCGTAATCTATCCATTAGCGCAGCAGTGAAAACTTGCCGTTTTTCACACTGAGGTGCGACAAAAACGCCGTATTTTAAGCCAAGTGTGTTTTGGTGAAACAGCAAAAACTACTATCCAGATTATCCTCACTTTACCTACGAATTCGGTAACTACTATATTTTATGAATTTGAAGCTGGAATTGTTGACGCAATTCCCGCCTTTAACGGAGTGGAAATATCTTGTTTGGAAACTTAATTTCAAAATAGAAAACCCCTATTTTGATGTTCTAAACTTATTCAAGTGCTGTGTTACGTGTATTTAAATAGATATATTTAATAATAAAAACGTCACATATGGGGTCCTTGGATCTCAAAGTTTAACCGTTTGACGCCGATGTCTTTTCTCGCCCATTTCAAGCTGGATATATACGGTCCTGGCATCCCAAAGGAATTTTCCCAGCCCATTTCAAGCTGGAACTACTGACGCGATGCCCAGCTTGATCTCCCGCTTAAATAAAATGATGAGTTATGTTTTGGCCTCATCCAATACTGTGTAGGCCCCTAAATTGAATATAAAGGAACAAATTTGTTAAATAAAACTTCACATATGAGATATCGTAGAGTTATTGGTTGAAGTACTAGTACCTTTCCATATATTTGAAACTGCAATGTAAATCTTTAAAAACAAAATAAGTTGAAAATAAATAAAAATATGTCAAAATAGTAATGTAATGAACATTATATTTGATGGTATAGTTTTGTGAATAACACCGCATATTATATGCTCCTAGGGTCTCAAGCACTGTTTTTTTTAATGCCAACATCGTCTATATATCGTATATAAATGTCGATTCCGGCACTGAAAGAGTTAATATATTTATGATAGACGTAGACCCATCGCATAGGTATTTAAATGAACTAACCACGTCATTAATGATGATTTCAAATTGGGAAAAACACTTTGGTTTGCATGGATTATACAAAAATATTTTAGTGTTGTAAGTGTTTAGGTATCCCTATACGAGTGCCGCTCGTATTTCAGCAGATGAGGACTGTATCTGTAAAGCTGCCTCAATGCTAGAGCGGCGTCCCGGATTTAGATTTTAGCACACATTTTTTATCTGATGCAACGCATCGTGTTTGTTCATTCCTAAGACAGTTAGTTCAAATATTAATCAGTACAAGGAACAGAACGGAACATACTACAGCAGAAGAGAAGAGAAGAGAAGAGAAGAGAAGAGAAAAGAAGAGAAGAGAAGAGAAGAGAAGAGAAGAGAAGAGAAGAGAAGAGAAGAGAACTGAACTGAACAGGACAAAACAGAACAGAACAGAACAGAACAGAACAGAACAACAGAGCAGAACTGAACAGGACAAAACAGAACAGAACAGAACAGAACAGAACAGAACAGAACAGAACAGAACAGAACAGAACAGAACAGAACAGAACAGAACAGAACAGAACAGAACAGAACAGAACAGAACAGAACAGAACAGAACAGAACAGAACAGAACAGAACAGAACAGAACAGAGCAGAGCAGAACAGAACAGAACAGAACAGAACAGAACAGAACAGAACAGAACAGAACAGAACAGAACAGAACAGAACAGAACAGAACAGAACAGAACAGAACAGAACAGAACAGAACAGAACAAAACAGAACAGAACAGAGCATAACAGAACATAACATAACATAACATAACATAACATAACATAACATAACATAACATAACATAACAGAACAGAGCAGAACAGAACAGAGCAGAACAGAACAGAACAGAACAGAGCAGAGCAGAACAGAACCGAACAGAAAAGCAGAACAGAAAAGCAGAACAGAAACACTCATTCCTGTGCCAAAGTTGATGGTAAACAGGCGTTTGGTACACGTGTTCCTTGACTTCGGACAATTCCCACTCTACAATCGTTTAGGCAAACATTGAGAACACACCTATTGCAGTCTTCATATAGATTACACTGATGACCCACGTTTTAACCTTGTTTTTAAATTAGATTACTGGAACTTTTATCATATATGACTTTTCATACTGTAAGCGCTGTGATCGGCTATGCAGCTGGATACAAGCGTCTAAAGAAATACAATACTACTACTACTAATAATAATAATAATAATACAAAAACAAGATCAAGAGCAAGAACAAGAACAAGAAGAAAACGAAGAACAAGAACAAGAACAACAAAAGTAAAACAGAGCACAAGAACAGAACAGAACAAAAAAGCAACAACATTAGAACAAAAATACCTGATACTTTAACTTATGAATAATAAACCTTGGTCTTTGGTTCCCAATTAAAAACACATGGTGGTAATCACATGGACCACCAATGTATATGTATATATATATATATATAGTAAGATAAGGTTGTCTGGTCCAAGTATGATATTCTACCCCTCAATTTAACACGCCATATGACTCGTGGGCGGGGGCCCTAGGGTAGTGGTTAAAACCGCTGCCTTTCACGCCAGAGTTCGGGGTTCGGTTCCCGGTCTCGGCGGTTTGAAAGAAACAAAAATGTTTCTTCCCCATCCACGTGTGAAAGTCAGTATTGCGGGGAGCCTCCGTGACCGAGAAGTAGCGTGCTCGGCCTCAGACCGCCAGGGCTCGAATTTCGAATCCTGTGTCTGAAGGGCAGTGTCATCTCAATCATCTCACCATCCGCAGGAGGTTCTCCTGGCCCAGTTTAGCCTATATGTGCATAAAGGTGGCCTAAGGCCCGATTCATTTCATTTCATGTCATATGACTCGTTTACAAATATATTCACCATACATAGGTTCAAATTACTACCAGAATAAATATTATATACCATGCAATAGCTGTATCCGAATTATTTTTTTGTAACTTGGCTAAAGTTTTAAAATAGGCTACATGCAGCAAACATAAATAGAATAATTTATTTGTCATGGCGCCATGACATTTATGTTTGTGTTAAATCTATATCTCATTTAGGTATTTCAAAACATTGATCAGTCTATTTATAGGAGCAAGTATAATTATATCAAAACAAATAAATCTAACACGAAATTCACAATACCTAGCTCTCGATGGCTTCGTGCAGCTTGAGCATAATTCTAGATTAACCTTCAAGTTACCCAACACGCAATGTTCATGGTTCCATACACTACATCGTCAATGTATCTCTGGCTGTTGGTATTGAAAACTACTAGCAAGGGACAAACCATGGCTTTTCTCAGTAATTATCGCGATGGTATATAAATATGTGACTATTTAAACATACTATTGATCAGATGTGTTCTTATGTTATTCGTCATTCTGCTGATAGTAGAATGGGCACATACTGCCAGTCTTCTGAGCGTACGGTTGAGGGATTAGAGAGTACAAGCTGGTGATTATTTGAGCTTGCTGCTGATCGTTATCAGAGCTCTCGTGTTATAGGTGGATGGGTTGGATCATTAGTTCTCCTGTCAGAGCAAGTAGGTTTACTCCAAGCGTTTAACCATCTAGCCCCTCTGTTCATTTACACATCATAGAATCCATAAAAAAGAACATCATCAGTTTTTTTTAGTTATTACACATTGATATTTCACAAAACAGGGGCGGATAATAATAATAATAATAATAATATAAACTTCTATAGCGCCTAAATCCTAGGTGATCCGAGCTCAGAGGCGCGACAAACATAATCGTAATCCGACTCATGGTTCCAAAAACCGTTTGCGTTTGTCGTCTGGGCCAGCCGGACCACAGAGGATTTAAGTCAAAAAAGCCTGACTAAAAAAATACGTTTTCAATTTCTTCCGGAAACTAATTTGTGTTTTCGTAGAGCGAATTTCTAAAGGAAGTTCATTCCAAAGTCTAGGTGCAGCAAACAGAAAAGGCCCTGCTGCCTACCGCGGTTCTGACCCGTGGAACATTCAGCTGATCTAGATCACTGGAACGAAGTGTCCGTACCTTTTGCGATGGATGAAGCATGTCTCGATTTGCAAAGATTTTAGAAGAGGAGTTATGTGACAAAAACGAGGAGACTTTGTTACAACCCGCGCCAAAACAGTTCTGTACACCCTGCAGCTTAGATATCTCCTTCTCAGTGACGTTGAAAAGGACAGAGTTACAATAGTCCGGCTTGCTACCTATTAAAGAAGTTGCAATTGTTTTAGCAATAGATGGTGTTAAAAAGCGCCTTATTCTATGCATGTCACGTATATGATAGTAGCAAGCGCGAGATATACCAGATATATGACTCCTAAAATTTAAAGCACTGTCAAAGACTATGCCAAGATTTCTAGCAGATGGAGAAGGAGTTACTTCCTGTGCCAACAATCTTGTTTGAAAATATTTCAAAAAAATTTCACGGATCCAAAATTTCGAAAAAAATATATGGGGTTTGACACTCTAATTCTACTGTGTACGTAGTGCTTAATTTGGGTCACTAGGCCCCTACCCTGGAAAAGTTTGAGTGTTCAATACCTAGGTATTGCTGCACATGATGTCTGTAGTTTATCAGAATCGCCTTCTGTCTCGTCCAGATATCTTTTATCTGTCAAATTTTCATTGGCAGGCTAGCTGGCTGACTAATTGGCTGACTGGCTGACTAGCTAGTTGACTGGCTGGCTCGCTAACTGAATGATTAGTTGGCTGAATAGTTGACCGGTGAGTTGAGAACCGGTGAGTTAAGGATGTCAGACAGCTTGCCTGGCTGACTATCTGTCTGGCTGACAAGCTCGCTGGCTGGCTGACTGGCTGGCTAGCTGACTGGCTAACTGATTGGTAAGCTGGTTAGCTTGACTATTATGCTCACTGGCTGGCTGACTCGTTGGCTGGCTGGCTAGCTACTTGACTGGTTAACTGACTGGTAAGCTTGCTACTTGACTAGTTAGCTGGACAGTTGGTTGGCTGGCAGACTGGCAAACACGCTTGCTGGCTGGCTGGCTGGCTGTCTCGCTGGTTGACTAGCTGGCTGTCTGCCTCGCTGGCTGGTTGATGAGTTGGCTAGCTGGCTGTCTGGCTGGCTCGTCGGCTGGCTGGCAGATAGGCTGGCCGGCTGCCCAGCTGACTGGCTCTGGTCATTGCACATATAACCTGGCCAGGAAGGCTGTATTATCTGATTATCATTTTACACGTAATCTAGTTTAGCTGGTATGTGTATAAAACTGACCTCAAACCTGATCCATTTTTTATATTGACATTCGACCGATTGCAACCTTTTCCACTCTCCTGGATTTCTACAACCTGATACAGGAAGTAGAAAAGTCGCAGCGAAGTAGAAAGTAAACGTCAGTAATGATCAGCACAGGGAAATGTCTACGTCAGATTATATGTGTGTTACAGCGATTGCAGACTGTATTGTGGATACAAGAAGCCGCACTAGAGATTTTTGTTCCAATATGTTACTAATAACCCAGCAAATATGGGACACCCACCCTGTGTTGGGGCAGCATTGCAAACGATAGCCCAGCAATACAACAACATTGGGACAATGTCTCGCATTTGTCGTGATATCAGCAAAACACTGTGTTGTACCACCCACCCCCCCCCCCCACTCCCAGAACGCTGAAACTAGTTTCACCATAGCCTCGGTATAGTAGCCTATAATTTGAGTGGAGATGCATTTAAACCTGCATTGGTGGTATAGATTGAAGGGTTTGTTTAAAGGGTTTGAGGCTATAGCAGCGAGAGTATAGCATGAAGATTGGAGGCAGCAGCAATCTGATCGACCTGTCTCTCTCTCCATGGTTTATGATCCAACGCCTGCCATAAACAACACGCCTATGACGTCATCATCGTATTCCTCTTATACCCCAGGGATATTTCCTCTTTCCATATACGCTGAGGAAACCCCCTCTCCCAGTATAGGCCACCTAGCGGCTGTCTGAATCATTATGAAATGAGACACTGGCCTGTATGGTGAGCAATAATAAAAGAACCACAATAAACCACCAATCATAATGAGTGATTTTTGTCAACCCATTGCTATTTTTACAGCCAGTCAAGCTCTGCAAGCGCTTATAATAAAGTGCAATTTGAGGTCATTTACTGGGCTGTTGTAGCGAACCTCAGCTTCAGCATAACAGGATAGGCCTATACGTTGAAACAAGTTTCTGTATACCTACCGCATGCTGAAATAGTTTCAGCATACTATACCAGGGCTATGTTGAAACTAGTTTCAGCGTACCAGGGGGAGGGGGGGGGGGCACAACAAAGGGTGTTGCTTATAAATATGTTACTCTTTCGGGGATCGACTTTAGACGTCAGATTGTCGGTCCTCGCACTGATAGGGTTAACGTCGCCACAGGACTCAGTGTATTTGTGTATAAGCCATGCTGCATGTTTTATAACACGGAATGTTGAGATAATGTTTGTATATAGCTGGACCATCATCCACCAATCATAATGAGTGATTTTTGTCAACTCATTGCTATTTTTACTGCCAGTTAAGCTCTGCAAGTGCTTATAATCTGATAATAAAGTGCAATTTGAGGTCATTTACTGGGCTGTTTTAGGGAACCTCAGCTCCAGCATACCAGGATAGGCCTATACGTTGAAACTAGTTTCTGCATACCTATCGCATGCTGAAATAGTTTCAGCATACCATACCGGGGCTATGTTGAAACTAGTTTCAGCGTAGCAGGGGGGGGACAACAAAGGGGTTGTTTATAAATATGTTACTCTTTCGGGGATCTACTTTAGACGTCAGATTGTCGGTCCTCGCACTGATAGGGTTAACGTCGCCACAGGACTCAGTGTATTTGTGTATAAGCCATGTTGCATGTTTTATAACACGGAATGTTGAGATAATGTTTGTATATAGCTGGACCATTATCCACGATGCTGGCCCACCATTAAACCAACATTGGCTCGATGGCCGTTAGCATAGGTGTGATATGTATGTTCAGGTTACAAACCAGACAAATAATTATGAATGAAAAACTTAATTACTTAACCTGGGGGAGAGGGGTACCTTATTCAGTTTTTTTCTTTAACCTTTTCACTACCATACATGACGGAAATTTCCGTCGTCATTCGTCAATGAACGTAACCATAAAATGACACAAATTTTCGTCAAATATATACTACATTTATGTATTTTTCGTCATTTGAAGCTGGAAATTGCGTTAGCAATTCCAGCTTCAAATGACGGAAAATAGAACTCCTACACCAGTATATCTGGATCCTGGCATGCACCGCGGCCTGGAAGTCAAAGGGTTAAGCTGGGAGGGGGCGAATGTCTCAACCAGTTTTTTTAAGCGGAGAGGGGGGGTGAGTATCCTTTTCAGTTCCCTTTCAATCAAAATCGTTATGACAAAGGATATGTCGTCAAAACACAAATAACTTATCTCGAAATTAACATGCATTTCGTGGATAGCTTTAAGGTGTTGGTATCAGAAAACGTTGCTTTTCGCTTCCTGTTAATTATTCAAACATTGATCATTTCGCCAGGTTGACACATCAACATTTAAGTGTGTTTTCTCATTAATTCGTGTCTCTTGTTAATTTCTTGCTGTGGACATCGTGTTTTTCATGCTTTTCGTTGCAGGTTATTGAAACAAACACCGATATTCTCAGTTTTTTTATCAGGATTTTGATCACCATCAGCTTCTGCATGGCTTGTTACTATGGTGATCACCATGACGACGTATGACGTCAATATACAAATCAGCAGTCTGTAATACATGGTGGAATGTGCAAAAATATGAGTTTTATATATTGCAAAGTATACTGATATAAAAAATATCAAAGCATGCAGTATCATCATCAGCTTCCTCGACACATAGGGTTATAAGACCGTTAGCACATAGCGGTGCTAGCTCACATAGGTTAATAGCACCGCTAGCACACAGATGGTTATAGCGCCACTAACACACATAGGTTAGTAGCGCCGCTAGCACACATAGGTTGATAGCGCCGCTAGCACATAGAGGGTTATAGCGCCACTAGCACATAGAGGGTTATAGCGCCGCTAGCACACAGAGGCCTATAGCGCCGCTAGCACACAGAGGGTTATAGAGCCGTTAGCACACATATGTTTATAGCCCCGCTAGCACACAAAGGGTTATAGCGCCGCTAGCACACAGAGGGTTATAGAGCCGTTAGCACACATATGTTTATAGCGCCGTTAGCACACAAAGGGTTATAGCGCCGCTAGCACACAGAGGTTTATAGAGCCACTAGCACACAGAGGGTTATAGCACCGCTAGCACACAGAGGGCTAAGATGTCGCTAGCACATATGGGGTTATATCGCCGCTAGCACGCATAGGTTTATAGCGCTGCCATCACACAGATGGTTATAACGCCGCTAGTACACAGAGAGCTATAGTGCCGCTAGCACACAGAAGGTTATAGCGCCGCTAGCACACAAAGGGTTATAGCGCTGCTAGCACACATAGGGTTATAGCTCCGCATTTGTTTTTTACAATAATAATATAATAGTAATAATAATAATAATAAACAGAACAGAATCGTAATCCGACTCATAGTTCCAAGACCATTTGCGTCTGTCGTCTGGGCACAAGCACATTGTTTTTGCTTGTTTTGGCCAAGGCTGCCCTGGATAAGACAAAACAGTTATATTATATACCATATATTAAAAATATGAGTTTTATATATTGCAAATTATACTGATATAAAAAATATCAAAGCATGCAGTATTATCAGCAGCTTCCTCGACACATAGGGTTATAAGACCGTTAGCACATAGCGCCGCTAGCATACATAGAGTAATAGCACCGCTAGCACACAGATGGTTATAGCGCCACTAGCACACATAGGTTAGTAGCGCCGATAGCACACATAGGTTGATAGCGCCGCTAGCACATAGAGGGTTATAGCGCCGCTAGCACACAGAGGCTTATAGCGCCGCTAGCACACAGATGGTTATAGCGCCGCTAGCACACAGAGGGTTATAGCGCCACTAGCACATAGAGGGTTATAGCGCCACTAGCACACAGATGGTTATAGCGCCGCTAGCACACAGAGGGTTATAGAGCCGTCAGCACACATATGTTTATAGCGCCGTTAGCACACAAAGGGTTATAGCGCCGCTAGCACACAGAGGTTTATAGAGCCACTAGCACACAGAGGGTTATAGCACCGCTAGCACACAGAGGGCTCAGACGTCGCTAGCACATATGGGGTTATATCGCCGCTAGCACGCATAGGGTTATAGCGCTGCTAGCACACAGATAGTTATAACGCCGCTAGTACACAGAGAGCTATAATGCCGCTAGCACACAGAGGGTTATAGCGCCGCTAGCACACAAAGGGTTATAGCTCCGCATTTGTTTTTTACAATAATAATATAATAATAATAATAATAAACTTCCATAGCGCCTAAATCCTCGGTGATTCGAGCTCAGAGGCGCGACAAACAGAATCGTAATCCGACTCATAGTTCCAAGACCATTTGCGTCTGTCGTCTGAGCCAACCGGACCACCGAAAATGAAAGGAAATGAATCGGGCTTTAGGTCACCTTTATGCACATATAGGCTAAACTGGGCCAGGAGAACCTCCTGAGGATGGTGAGATGATTGAGATGTCCTCCAGACACAGGATTCGAAATTCGAGCACGCTACCTCTTGGTCACGGAGGCTCCCCACAATACTGACTTTCACACGTGGATGGGGAAGAAACATTTTTTGTTTCTTTCAAACCGCTGAGACTGGGAACCAAACCCCGAACTCTGGCGTGAAAGGCAGCGGTGCTAACCACTACCCTAGGGTAGATTTGTCTGTTTTATATAGCTCGATCTATCAAGGCATGATCGAGTCTTTCGCCAAACTCGTTCTAACTTTTGACGAAGTCGTTTTGCCAATTGAATTTCCATTGTCATCCATGGATTTGGGGTTTAGGCGTGATTTTTTTAGTCTCGATCAGCGCGTACTTATCTAAGAGAGATCTCAGGACCGTGTGATATTGCTGATAAAGTTCAGAACAAGATAATTTCGGATGGCTAATTAAAGCAGAAAGTTTAATGTCTGAAATAAAATCAGTAAGAGTTTAATACGACTGTATAAAAAACACATCTCGATTTGATGTGATACAAGTTTGACAGCAACATCGCCTATCACTGACGCACAGTCTTTATCAAGTCACATGCTGTTCGTTTGATAAATAGGTCGAGCCAGTGCCCATGAATGTGGGTGGGGAAGTCAACATGTTGACGCAGACCAAAAGATGTTAACAAATCTGAAAATGTGTTGGTATGATTTAATGGATTATCTAAATGTAAATTAAAATTGCACAAGATAAACAAGTCTCCTGGAAAAGATGACATATTTTCCAGGAGATCTTGGAATTGTTCAAAAAATAATGTAGGATAGCCCTGCTGTCTGTATGGACAGATGACTTGTGTGCAAAAAGAAGATGATGTTATTTTACAGCACATGGCCTCGAAACTTGAAAATTGAAATATTTGCATACATTTAAATGGTCCACCACCATGATAGCCACACCCCCACCTGTTTTACCTTGACGATTTTTATGTAAAATCTATATCAAACCACTTTCAAAAACATGGCCAAGTATAATTAGTTCAAATTGATTATATTTTTAAAAATTAACAATTTCACGATACATTGCCCCATGTTGGCAAGAGCGCAGCTTTATTCCAGAATACATTGCTTCTTCAAAGTGTTTAAAAAAAATATTTTTATTAAAAAACCTAAGGGGGGCCTACAAGTCATAGCAAGGCGATTATTTGACTTTTCTGAAGAAGTCCGATTACTAAAATAAAGATGGTGATTCAATGTGGGTATATATGCTAGGTGATTATTTGAAGAAATAGCCCTCGCAGGTGGGAAATGAATTTCATTTCTTCTTTAAATAATCACACTTCATTTAATAAATTGTTTTACTCCCGACACCAGTTCGAGCTGATAATGAATGTACAAAACGAAGTACAAATCTGGTCTGCATATGTGCAACGTATAATTAAAAGTTGTAACTGAGTAAAATGTCATACTTATATAATATATTGTTATTAACCTGCATATATAATTTTAATGTATTATTACCACGCATGCTGACCTGGCATACGCATGGTATAAGTATAAATGTTCCTTTGGAATTTTTCAGAATCAATTACCTGCAACGTGCTACTTGTTGATGGGTTGTAAACACACGGCATCTCTGAACATTCTGAACATAATGCTCATGCATTGTGCACACTGACTTCTGGGGATTATTTGAGCATGGTGCTGATCGTTTGTACACATCTGGTGATTATTAGAGCTTTCTTGTGATGTGTTGATCATCAGTTCTCCTGTCAGAGATTATTATCTATGTAAGAGCAGATAGGTTTACCTTAAGCCAGTAACCCTCTCAGCCCCGCTGTCCATTTATATATTATTAACTATGTAAAAGTATATATGTTCACCTTGAGCCATTAACCCTCTAAGCCCCGCTGTCCATTTGTCTTCAAATAATGTCTTTGAAGAAAAATGATAATACGTAAAATTGTATTTTCGCGATATTACAGGTAGGTCTTTTATATATCAAATCTTTTTTTAGCCACCGACATTAGACGTCATAAGCTGACGTCTGAAGTGGCCATAGACCCATAACATAGGTATTGAATTGAAGCGGGAGGAGCTAATTAATACATTTACGCGTGACTAAAACGGACCTAAAACCTAATTCATTTGTTATATTGAGTGTCGATAGCAAAGCCTATCCTTTGCACTTTAGTAATAACAGCTGACGTGAAGAAACACAGCTAGTTGCTGGATTAGATGATACAGGAAGTAAAAATAATCCAAGAGGGGTAGAGAAGAAACGGCACGAGTGATCAGACCAGGTAATGCCTGCGTCAGTCTGTATTTGTGTATCAGAAGTCAGCATAGGGGTGCATCAAAACAAAACTTAAAGGTATAGTCAACTGGCAAAATAAATTGGACAAGGGTGTCCCCAGAATGCAACAGTGGTCCCTGGACATTCCACAATGACATATCACCCCACGTCCACAGTTATCAGATAATAATACTATATGCATTTCATATACATCGCCGCATTAAGAGCAAGTTCCCAAATCATAATAACTCTATATACTGGAGCGACATCTATGAGGAAATAATTCACCAATTCTCTTATGTGGGCTTTGTGTTTAGACACGGTTGTGTTACCATGGGGGTCTAGAAACAGTTGACTCACAGCATATTGACAGTGAGAGCTTTCTCAGCCAACACGGCACACTCACCAAATGTTTAATGTCGGCCAACGTCGCAGACGTTGGTCTAACATTAAAACAACATTGGGCCAATTTCTCGCTGGAGTAGTATCTTGTAATCAGTTCAGTCACTGATATTAATGCCGTCAAAGTGTAATCTATAGGCTAATGTATGCCTACACCTGACCGTCCCATGCATGCCCATTTCGCAGTTGTATGAATCTTTAAAACTCTGTAGCAATTTGTTGCCAGCAGGCACACGCCTTGACCCAATGTAGTATCTTGTAATCAGTTCAGTCACTGATATTAATGCCGTCAAAGTGTAATCTATAGGCTAATGTATGCCTACACCTGACCGTCCCATGCATGCCCATTTCGCAGTTGTATGAATCTTTAAAACTCAATTTGTTGCCAGCAGGCTCACACCTTGACCCAGTGTTGTTTTATTTGGGGCCAGCGTCGTAGACGGTGGTGCAACATTAAACCAGCATTGGGTTAACGTTTTATGTCTGCTGGGTTCACTGCTAGTTAAGGCAATATAGTCGTGAATATAGTCGTATTTAATCTGTTTTATTTGCCGTTCAAATCACCAATATTGGGAAAGAAATGTGTGTTTAGACATCAACATTTACAAATGTTTAGTCCCGAACTAAACAGATATGAGTAATTTTCACCCAGTTGAAGTTGTGGGTCCCGGTAGAGAGACACAACTTCAAGTGGGTGAAAATTTGAATTAGTTAATTAGCGCTTTAGGATTAATATTAACCAACATAGTGGTTCAACAAATAAACCTCTTGAAAAAAAAAAATCCTTGTGTTAACCCTTAAAGCAACCACACAAAATTTTGAATTTTCAACAATTTTTAAATTTTCATCCACCGTCTGCAATACTCATTCAGATTAGCTAGTGGAACATTTCTAGAACCACATTTAAAAAAATTTATATGATATTACAGGTTCTTTGTTGTGCCCTTCTCAAATGTTTGCAGGACCTATGACTGGACTACTCCACTCCAATTCACACATACAGTCATTTTGTTAGAATAAGTGATGCTTTGTGACTGGTTAGAGTACGTGTATTATACTTGGTCTATGCTTAAGGGCCTAGTCCTCTGGTTTAGAAAAAATACTTATCGTGATTGTGATTTATTGTGGTTGCGTTATTATCGCTCACTGCACAGGCCACTGCTGGGGAATGATAAGTGATACATGACTCAACTGGCCAGTGTCTCATTTCATACTGATGCAGACTGCCGCTAGGTGGCCTATACCGGCAGAGGGGTTTTTTTTCGGCGTATATGGAAAAAGGAAATATCCCTGGGGTATAAGAGGAATATGATGATGACGTCATAGGCGTGTTGTTTATGGCGGGCGTTGGATCATAAACCGTAGAGAGAGAGACAGCTCAATCAGATTTCTGCTGCTGCCTCCAATCTTCATGCCATACTCTCGCTGCTATAGCCTCAAAATCTTCTAGCTATACCGCTTATATAGCCTCAAATGTATCCCCGTTAAATTGCTGACATTATTAGTTCAAGTACAATCCAGATTCTTTTTTGAAAAGAGACCATTGCCATTCTTGGTTCTATTTGTCTCAATACTGACTAAATTAAATGTAAGTTTGTCTCTTATTCGTATCCCTCTTAAAGCTATAGACCACTCTATGCATGTTTCTTGTTTTAGTTGTACCCCAGTTGCCTATATCGATGTAATCGATGGGTACAGATGTGTCCCGCTGCCCGTACACAGTGGATTACTCCTTTAATTTCGTTATGTTTATAGCTAATACGTACAAGCTCTAGATTATTTTTCACTGTTCACTTGATTATCCAACTCTCGTAACACAGGTTTTTCAGTTGACAGTGTGAGGATACAGACCAAGTCTTTAACACTTTCAGCATGTTGATGGACATTAGATGTCAGATTCTGACGTATACACATCACAATTTGACGTCTAAAGTCGACGGGTTAATAAAGAACCATCGTCTGCGATGCTGGCCCAACATTAAACCAACATTGTCCAAATGTTACTACTAGTGTCATCTGTCTGTACTCTGCTGACTGTTCAGGTAACAAACCAAAATATCAATGCTGGATGGGAAACATAATTATTTAACCTTTGTTTGTAATATATTTTATTAGCAGGTAAAATCATATTTGTTTGGAATGAAATGTGTGTTTCAACATCAAGATTTGCAAATTTTGGTTTTAAAAATAATTTTTGGGAATGTCTTGATCCATGAATATCAATCTTTTCCCTTGGTCACTAAATGGACATATGACTCTTAGCTGAATTAAATCATTTAAATTTTTAAATTACTCATAGTTCTGATACCATTCCGGTCCTACTCTGTGGAATTTACTGCCTGCACACCTTCGTGTGGCCAAAAATATTTCCTCTTTCAGAAAACTGTTTAAAACACATTCCTTCGATCTGGCTATCCCGCCCCAGCTCTGAGGAGTTAAGAGGGTTAAAGCGCCGCTAGCACACATAATCATAGCGTCGCTAGCACACAGAGGGTAATAAAGCCGCTAGCACACAGAGGGTGATAAAGCCGCTAGCACACAGAGGGTTATAGCGCCGCTAGCCCAAAGAGGGTTATAGCGCCGCTAGCACACAGAGGGTTATAGAGCCGCAAACATGTAGGTGGTTATAGCGCCATTAGCACACAGAGGGTTAAAGCGCCGCTAGCACACAGAGGGTCATAGCGCCGCTTCCACACAGAGGGTTATAGCGCCGCTTCCACACAGAGAGTTATAGCGCCGCTTCCACACAGAGAGTTATAGCGCCGCTTCCACACAGAGGGTTATAGGCTAGCGCCTCTAGTACACAGAGGGTTATAGCGCCGCTTCCACTCAGAGGGTTATAGCGCCGCTTCCACACAGAGGGTTATAGCGCCGCTTCCACACAGAGGGTTATGGTGCCGCTAGCACACAGAGGGTTATAGCGCCGCTTCCACTCAGAGGGTTATAGCGCCGCTTCCACACAGAGGGTTATGGTGCCGCTAGCACACAGAAGGTTATAGCGCCGCTTCCACACAGAGTGTTATAGCGCCGCTTCCACACAGAGTGTTATAGCACCACTTCCACACAGAGGGTTATAGCACCGCTTCCACACAGAGTGTTATAGCGCCGCTTCCACACAGAGGGTTATAGCGCCGCTTCCACACAGAGGGTTATAGCGCCGCCAGCACACAGAGGGTTATAGGCTAGCGCTTCTAGTACACAGATGGCTACTTTACCATCTTTTTCCAGTAAATATTGCTGCACGCATTAGGTTTACAGTAGACTATTTAACCCTTTAACCGCCGGTGCCGCATATATTCGAATTTTCATTTTTTATTAGCACATTAAGTACCACCTTTTAAACATGTTCAAGATAAAATGTGACATCAATCAGCCATATTTGAAAACAGTTGACCTCCATTTTGTCAAATGTGAATGATTTTCACTCACTTGAAGTTGTGGATCGCGTCAGCGAGACACAACTTCAAGTGGGTGAAAATTCAGATTGAATAATTTGGCGGTTAAAGGGTTAAGTGTGGGATCCGCGCTCGTATATTGCCGAGAGCCAGGCTGAGTGAACCCTAGCACCCGAAGAGTGAGATAAAGGCGTTCAAAGCTTGTATGAAAGCTGCTCTTAGCCTATCCAAATACTTCATTAGTATATAATACTCATTGCAAAATGTCTGGTTGGCAAGGGAGGCAAGGAACCTGGAAACAGAAACATTTTAGAATTTAATTAATTTTGCCGCGCCCTCGGCGAACGGAGGGTCGCGGTGGTCTAAATGAGGTGTTGAATCAGCCGGTAGCTACCCTATATCTCGTGTCTTAACTCTTGAAATCTGAATGAAAAAAAGGCCGATAAAGTTGTAATTTCGGCAGATCCTTCAAATGAACATTTGAGACATTTATTTTATTAAACCTATGCCTCTCGTGTACACTTGAGTTCACTTAGTATGTTTGACATACTTATAATTGCGTTCTAAATTTTGGATCAAACCTAAAACTGCCCCTTCTCCGAATATGTAACATCTAAAAATTTGGACATTGTGGCAGTGACAGAAACATGGTTAAAACATGATTAAACGAAATCAACGATAGCTGATATCTCACTTCCTGGCTATTCGTTTTTTCACGAACCTCGCGCAGATCAGCTGACAGGAGGAGGTGTAGGCATACTAGTGTCTGACCAATTAAAAACTGACATTTATCCTCTGCCATCATTTAAAACGTTCGAAGCGATCTCGGCACGTATCGGAAACAATTCGTTCAGTGGTTTTGTTGTCTGCCTGTGTAGGCTTCAAAACGGTACATGTCACATTTTTTGATGAATTTCAAGATCTACTAGAGAACATAATTTCACTGCACGACAATTTGTATATATTGGGAGATTTCAACTTACATCTAGATAACTCAAATGGAAACACCAACAAATTCAATGAAATCCTCACATGTTTCGATCTGAAGCAGCATGTTAATTTTCCAACTCATGTTCATGGTCATTGGCTAGATCTGCTGATCACCTAACGCATTTCTAATTGTATCAAATCAGTTTTCTCGGCAGCAGGTATCTCGGACCATCTTGCGGTCATATCAGAAATTGACTGTTGGAAGACAAAATGGAAAAAATATCGTTTCGAAAAATAAACAAAATTGATTATGAATCGTTTCATTCAGATATTTTCAGTTCGGATCTAATAAAGAAACCAGAGAAAGATCTCTCGGCACTATGTCAACAGTATGATTCTGTTCTTAGCTCTATTTTGGACAAACACGCTCCTGTAAGTACAAAGACTCTGCCCAGAAAACCACCAACTCCATGGATGACTCCGGAGATAATAAAGGCTAAAACCCTTCGCCACAATCTCGAACGAACATGGCGCAGATCTCGCACACATCTAGATCGTTCTCGTTACAAACAGCAATGCCACCTGTGTAATATAATGATGACAAAAGCTAAATCGAAATATTTAGCTGATGTTATTGCAGAAAATTCGGACAATCCCCGTCGCCTTTGTAATTCAATAAATAACATTCTGGATAGAATTCCACCTCCTGCTCTACCAGAATTCACATCAGTAAAATCACTTTGTGATCATTTCTCTAGATATTTTGTGGATACAAGTGAAACTATCCGTTCCAAATTTCCAGATAAAGTACAGAATATTCCACAAGTGCAAAAAACAGAAATTAGATCCAAAATGAACGTTTTTGACGTGCGTCAGAAGATGAAATTAAAAAGCTTATTTTGAGCTCATCGTCAAAATCATGTGATCTGGATCCCATTCCTACAAGCGTATTGAAAAATTGTCTTGACATCTTAATAACTCCCATCACTGACATAATTAAAATTTCAATGGAAACTAGTACATTTCCTCCAAATTTCAAAGAAGCTCATGTTAGACCACTACTGAAAAAAACATCTCCTCCTAAAAACGAGCTGAAAAATTACAGGCCTGTATCCAACTTAAGTTTCATTTCCAAAAAGATAGTAGCCAATAGGCTGCAAGCTCATATAAAAAATAACCATCTATCTAATCCATTACAATAGGCCTACAGGAAACATCATTCTACAGAATCGGCTCTACTGAAAGTACATAACGATATCATTATTAGTATGGACAAGGGTGAAGTTACGGCTCTAACCTTGCTTGACTTGTCGGCCGCTTTCGACACCATTGATCATGCTACATTAACAGATAGACTTTCTCATTGGTATGGAATATCTGGCCAGGCTCAAATTTGGTTTTCTTCTTATTTGCAAAATAGGCACCAGTCCGTAAAAATTAAAGACACTTTTTCAGATAAAGTCACACTCTCATATGGAGTTCCACAGGGTTCTGTGCTAGGACCGGTGCTTTTTACACTACACCACTCAGCGCTATTATCCCTAGTTTTGACATAAACCACCATCTTTATGCCGATGATACTCAAATTTACATGTCTTTATCAGTTTCAAACGCTAAGGAATCTCTTGAGAAGTTGCAACATTGTTTAATGGGTGTGTCGGCCTGGATGACAGGATCTAAGCTGAAGCTTAATCCTAGCAAGACAGAATTTTTTCTTATTGGGACCAAACTTCAGCGAGAATTTTTTTTGAATAATTTCCCATGCTTACTTCCAGGTCGAGGCACAAATCCATCTACATCAGCTAAAAATCTTGGTGTACTATTCGACAGTAGCCTGAATTTCCGAAAACACATATCCCAAACATGTAGGGCATGCTTCTATCATATCCGTGACCTGCGTCGAATTCGAAAAAATCTGTTCTTAGATCTTGCCAAGCAAATTGCAGTGGCACTCGTCAGTGGTAAGTTAGATTATCGTAACTCACTTTTTCACAATATGCCAGAAAAGGATATCGCTAGATTACAACGCGTTCAAAACTGCCTTGCAAGAGTGGTAACCAACGCCTCACGATTGAGTCGTTCCGTTCCAATTCTAAAACGATTACATTGGCTTCCTGTCAAGTTTCGCATTCATTTTAAAATATGCGCAATAACTTTTCGAACCCTAAAAAAACCAACCTGCATATCTGGCTGATTTACTTGTTCCGCCGAAATGTTCAACATATCTACGCTCCACTAATTCGAATAGATTTGTTGTTCCTCGTATAAAGACTAAAACTGGGTCAAGAGCTTTCTCTATATCTGGTCCAGCCTTTTGGAACGCCCTGCCTGTGCCAGGGCGGGGGCCCTAGGGTAGTGGTTAGCACCGCTGCCTTTCACGCCAGAGTCCGGGGTTCGGTTCCCGGTCTCGGCGGTTTGAAAGAAACAAAATTGTTTCTTCCCCATCCACGTGTGAAAGTTAGTATTGTGGGGAGCCTCCGTGACCGAGAGGTAGCGTGCTCGGCCTCAGACCGCCAGGGCTCGAATTTCGAATCCTGTGTCTGGAGGACAGTGTCATCCCAATCATCTCACCATCCTCAGGAGGTTCTCCTGGCCCAGTTTAGCCTATATGTGCACAAAGGTGGCCTAAAGCCCGATTCATTTCATTTTATGCCTGTGCCAATACGTAATGCCAAAACAATCTTAACATTCCGGAATTTACTTAAATCTCACCTATTTGACCTGACTTTTCCACTCTTGCGTCAATGTCGGCCCAACGCTGTTAACGCTGGACCGGCTCTGACACAACTCTAGCCGCATTCACACAGCAGTCTCAATTTTCATCGTAAATTTCGGCATATTCTGATATTAATTTGTCCAAATGTGTTTTATGCCCTCTCTTAATTCTTGAAGCTCTCAATTCATTTTGTAGTTTGAAAAGGTATGAATGCTCGTTGAGCGAATCTATGAATTTATATGTTAAAATTTGAAATCGATCTTTGATCAGATCGATCTTAGCAATTTTATGAATTTCTTCAGTGTGCGAAAATGGATCCAATTTGTAGGCTATTCGGATGGCCTTATTTTGGATGATTTGAAGTTTCTTGATATACGTTCTAATCCCACGTGATTTCTGTGTAATTACAACCAATCAGGGACGGGCATTCCCTCACGTGATTACAGGGTAATTACAACCAATCAACGGGAAGTATTCCCTGTAGTGCTGAGCTGCGTGACTTTCCTGAAGGTCATCACAGACGGTGCTTTCTCAATTCTGCTCAAGGCAAACATTGGTTTAATGGTGGGCCAACATTCCAGTGTCTGACAATCTCAAACATAATTTCCATCGCAAATCGCATTTACCATATTTGATAACTTCCACACCAAAATATAAGCCTATTAGTCTGGTTCCATTTTTGACAAACAGCTCTATTTAGGGGTTGTTAAGGCATTTTATAGTAGCTTATACTATCGAATGTTTTTTATACAATTCGGACCTACTGAATGCGAATCTGCTGTCTATCCAGCTGGATTTTCACTTTTGAGCCTTGCAGAAAGACAAAATTCCTACAATGATATATTATTTAACATAAAACACTGTAAATTCCTCTACATTTCATACATTTTTGTATCAATCATATTGCTAAAATCTTCATATTGGCAGTATTAGCTTTCAGTATTCTAATTTTTTTAAATAGGGCCTACACATATCAGAAAAAAATGTACACGGGGGTTCATATTGAATTTGCTTAACTTTTCGCTATCTTTGTTACAGTTTGGGCGTAAAGCACTTATTTGTAACCGAGAAAATTGACCAGTGTCAAAAAAGAAATTCTGAGATTTTTGGGGGGATCGAGTTTTTTGGGATTAAGATTTTTCTCATGACAAATACAGATGTAATTCACATAACAAATATTTACCTTTAAACATCATGAAAAATAGGTGGCAACAGAAGCATATTGCATTTAGAGGTTGCCACCTACACAAACATATCATATAGTAACTTGCATTTGAAGTTTTGGAAAAAATAATTTCACAATGACCCGCTGCAACAAAGGTCTCACACATAATGTGATAAAAAATCTATAACAAGCCCATAGCATGTCAAAGAGAAAGAGAAAATTAAGAGTACGTAATACCTCTAATAAGTAAAACAAAAGAACGACAATAATAATTTACTCAGTAAATCTTATCTCCACAACTGCATGCTGCATGAAAAAAATAGGTGGCAACATAACCATATAACAATAACATATTGACATATGACGTTATAACTGAGTTTCAAACAGCTTATGTTCCAAAAGGGGTTCAGGACCCCCTTCACACACCCCTCTAGATCCACCACTGTATTTTCCTACAGTTTAAATAGGTCAAAGGTCATTGATAGCATTTTTGTCTGCTGAGATACAATCATACTGCTACGGTTTGTAATTCATTTCTTAACCTTATGCTCCTCTGATTTTTATTCACTAGGAGATGTCGAATTCCCACCTGTACGTGAATTAAAAAACATTATATATAGACCTATAATATAGACCTCAACCAATGTTGTTTTATTGTTGGACCACCGTCTGCAACGGTGGTCCAACAATAAAACAGCATTGTCTTGACATCTATTGTCTGTTAGATATTGTCTGAAATGTTGTTTCAGGAAGTCCTCATGGTCGAGGATTATGTCATTTATCATTGAATAAAATACGACATGCCGTGGACAGCCCTATATATGATGAGTTGAGCTTAACTATTTGAAGACACATTTTTCTGTCGAGTCCCTCTGATGAAATATCGTTCAGTATCATTTTGTAACTTGAGATTCTATTCCCCTGGTACATACGGCGTCCCTAGCGAATCCACTTCTCAATGTCTTTCAATTCTATAATCCTGGTAATTAGTTCAGTGGTTACTATATATAGCCAATTATTCAACACACAAAAGCAGGCTGAGCCAATTCTGGTCAAATGGTGGGCCATTGTCTATCACTCATCATCAACCCTGAAATGAACCAACGGCACCCGATTACCTAAGTTAGCTCAATGATGACTAATTCAAATCCAACACGGACCGTCTCGTTATAAATCTTAAAATCTGATCCCACTTTTTCACTCCTTTTCATCAAAAGAGCTCTTCTGCTAAAATGCTACACCCCCCCCCCCCGCCCCCCCCCCCCCCCCCCTCAAACACACACACAGTTAGACATGTACATTGATTACTGATTCTAGTGGGCTACACAGTCCATGGCTCTCCCTAAATTCGCTAATTAGCTCAATATTAAGAGATTGGTTGGATCAGACGAAAACCACCAGCCAGCCCTATGATAGTCTACACGTGGCGCCTCTAGTGAGTCAGACAAAAATCAGCAGCCATCAGCCAGACCTATGATACATGTGGCGCCTCTAGTGACTTAGACGAAAACCACCAACCATATGATACATACGGCGCATCTAGCGTGTCAGACGAAAACCACCAGCCATATGATACATGTGGCGCCCCTAGTGAGTCAGCTGAAAACCACTAGCCAGCCCTATGATACATGTGGCGCCTCTAGTGAGTCAAACAGAAACCACCAGCCAGCTCTATAGTGGCGCCTCTAGTGAGTCTGAAGAAAACCACCAGCCAGCCCTATGGTACATGTGGCGCCTCTAGTGACTAAGACAAAAACCATCAGCCAGACCTATGGTACATGTGGCGCCTCTAGTGAGTCAGACGAAAACCACCAGCCCTATGATACATGTAGCGCCTCTAGTGAGCTGGACGAAAACCACCAACCAGCCCAATGATGCATGTGGCGCCTCTAGCGAGTCAGATGAAAACCACCAGCCAGGTCTATGATACACGTGGTGCCTCTAGTGAGTCAAACAGAAACCACCAGCCAGCCCTATGGTGGCGCCTCTCGTGAGTCGAACAAAAACCACCAGCCAGCCCTATGGTACATGTAGCGCCTCTAGCGACTCAGACGAAAACCACAAGCCAGGTTTATGATACATGTGGTGCCGCTAGTGAGTCAAACGAAAACCACCAGCCAGCCCTATGATACATGTGGCACTTCTAGTGAGTGAAACAGAAACCACCAGCCAGCCTTATGGTGGCGCTTCTAGTGAGTCAGAAGAAAACCACCAGCCAGCCCTATGATACTTGTGGCGCCTCTAGCGAGTCAGACGAAAACCACCAACCAGCCCTATGATACATGTGACGCCTCTAGTGAATTACACGAAAATCACCAACCAGTCGTATGATAAATGTCAATGTCCTTCTATTCTATAATCAGGTCAGCGATTTTTATCCAGAGCACACGCGGCCCAATGCTGACTTAATGTTGGGCCATTGTCGTAGACCGTGGGCCGACAGTAGGCTAAACTACTATTTGGTGAACGTCTTGTATTTCTAGGGTAGTAGGATACAAAACGTTGAACTAACTCTGTTTTAATTGTGGTCCACTGTCTGCACCGCTAGCCTGGCATATAACCAGTGTTGGATGAATATATTGTGTTTCTGGACATGGTGACAGCATTCTGATCTTCTGATCTCTTAGATTTGTCTATGGCTAATTAATTCAGCCACCTGTTGCTCCCCTGGTTCTCTAGTATGTGTATCTCATTAACCCTGGTAATAGCTAATCACACACATTGTAATGAATGGGTGCATTGTGAATTGCAATATAAAAATAAACTCGAGAATTTTAACAAAATAAAAGTATATCAACCGAATGGAAGATGTGGCTCATTTGAAAAATCTTCGAAATTATCCAATTGAAATGTTTATTTCTTCTAACCTATTTTTGAAAAACATAAATCCACGTATGCCCACACACTGAAGACTTGATTATGGAATACATTCCTTAATGTAGGTGTCTGTTGCATAATCGGTATTGATTTGGAGGGTGTTTGTACCATGGTATAAAAGAAGCCGTGTGCAAGCATTGTATTCTGACGACCTACAATATAGTCTGCGAAACTTCAACATGCATGACCATGTCAACACCTTCCCGAACTACAAGAGGATGCCTCCAGGGCTCTTCGACGAGATCCTGGAAATAGTAAAATCAACAATCGAGAGACAAGACACGAAGTTTTTCGCCACCCTACCTCCTGGACTGTCATTGACTTTAAGACATCTCGTCACTAGGGACAATTAGGTGTGTAAGACCATCGTAGAAGCATACAAGGATGAAGTGTTCGCTGCTCCGGTGATGCCTGCGGTGGCAGCTCTGGACGGGAAGCACTTAGCCATAATGAAGCCAGCCAACACAGGCTCTCTGTACCAAAACCACAAGGGCTTTTTCAGTATCCCTCTCCTCGCCTTGTATGCTCAGTATCGTTTTATATGGATTGAAATTGGCGGAGTGGGACACATGTCTGATGCCCAAATCTATAATGACTCAGCACGAGCTCTGCACAGAATAGTCGGATAGGGTTCCCACAACCATGCCATCCATGATCAGAACCAAGACATTCCTTACTTCATCTTGCTTTGCTATTATAATCGACCATAGTTCGCATGCTGTTGTACCAGGTCTTCAGCTCATTTGGGGTAAGAGAATGAAACGCATGCTGTTGTACCAAATCTTCAGTTCATTTGGAGAAAGAGAATGAGCCGCTGTCCCCACAAACTGGCTAAATATCACATTGTAACCAGAACTGAGAAGGAATAATAAATGTATATACACTTTTTAACATAACAGCAAGCAACTAAAATTCAAATAGACAATTTCGGGGCAAGATGTCACAGTGCTGGGACAAGATGTCACATTGCCGCGCAAGATGTCACAGCTGAGTGTGACCTCTTGCCTCGAGCAAGGTATTCCCACTTGAATGCAGATTTCTAATTGTTTTAACAAATGACTTAAATGAAGAGCAAAACTCACTTTGCTGCCTGCAACAGGTGTTTCTTCCGAACAGTTGAACAATGGGTATTTCCGACCAGGGATTAACATGACCTCATCAACTGATGACGTCGGAAGGGGATTCCTCTATTGAAACCTGAGTAAAGTGCACTGTGACAACATGCCCTGTGACAACTAGCCCCCCTCTCCCCTACAATGGACTTGGCCACAAACACACGGAGAAGATCTAATAATAGTTATATTTGGAGGTATCCACATTGAAATGGCAGCTTTAAAATGGCTGGAAGGCAGTGGCTGCAGTAATGCCATTGTTGAAGCAAAAGTAGCTACATCTTAAAAAGCATATTCGTCTCTACAGGTTTCACATGTAACACGTACTACTTACTTGGTCTATACTGGCAGCGATCTTAAAAAATCATGTCATTGGCTGCATTGTGCTCAAAACATTGTGATATCAGCCCTACATGTCACGTTTTTGGTTTTGGCACGAGATCTCGTGATATTTACATTTGTGAGAACTTTGAGGGAATCTAACTTTAATTTATACATAAAGGTGCTAAAATAAATCACCCCTTAGTTCTATTATTTCATAATATAATATACTTTCTTTAGAAAAAATAGCTGATTTGCATGTCGGACATTTGCTGCCAATTGGTTTTGACATATAGATGACATTTAGCCATAAAACCAACCATTCTAACGTAATCAGTGTACTCAAATTAACTGGAAAATAGGTGTGACATTAAATTTGTTCACTATTATGTCAAAGTTGAAAATTCAAGGAGGCCGACATTTTTTGGGTTTACCTCCAGATAACGTTGAAACGTAAAAAATTGCAATTAAATTTAATTCAACTTCTTAAATTAGCACAAAATAAAGTACTATAAAGTATTTTTAATTTGGGACGCCATATTAGATTCTGTAGTCGGAATCAAAAACATTAATTTCAGAATTTGATACTTCTATGCTTGTCGACCTTTGTGCAAATTGTGTTGCTTTTATCCAGAAATGCAAGATCGTTATGCTATGCGTTTATCTCTGTTTCTATGTCACCTTAGCCTAAATCGTTATCACGCCCGTGAAGCTGGCAGCACTTGTGGAGGTAATGGGTATAAATTTCATTGATCAAAAAACTGCTCACGTGGTGGAATAATTACCCAGCAGACACAAGACGTTTAATCAATGCTGGCTTCATGTTGGTCCAACGTCGTAAACGGTGGACCAACGTTAAACCAACATTGATTCAATGTCCTGTGTCTGCTGGGTAGTTCAGCGTGACATCTAGAGATAAGGTCATTTTGGGTCAGGTGGATATTATTGTGTTTCCACCTGGTTTAATCTGATCTAAATTATAGGGTAGTAGTAGTAGTAAATCATTGCCTTACGTCACTTTTCGGCACAAAAGGTCTTTTAAGTTACTTTATAATACGATAAAAATGGGAGTGCTGTGCGAGAATCATGTTGGTATACAAGTATTGAGGAATGTTTTTATAAATTAGCTTATAATAAAATTTCAGTACATGTAGTTTATGTGGATCTCCTATTTTTAAAATCTCTAAATTTTGGAAAAGGAGGTTTGTGTGTGCATTAAATTTGCTCTTGGAAATTACTCTAACTGCTCGTTTTTGCAGTTTAAATAGCCTATCAGTATTATAACCCCAAACCAATATCCTATAGTCTAAACTGCTAAGAATAAAAGAATTGTACACCAAGAGCAACGTTTTGGGCGATACATATTTTTTTAGTTTATTCAGAATTCCGATGTATTTTGATACTTTATTTGCAATACTATTTTTTTGGCCTTGCCGGTTAAAACTATTTACACACTCTATAGACGTTCCATCAATCTCTAATTTTGGAGTTGTTACTTGTTTTCGAGGCAAGTGAAATTTTTTTTTTTTTTTTTTTTTTCAGAATCTAACTTTAATTTATACATAAAGGTGCTAAAACAAATCACCCCTTAGTTCTATTATTTCATAATATAATATACTTTCTTTAGAAAAAATAGTTGATTTGCATGTCGGACATTTGCTGCCAACTGGTTTTGACATATAGATGACATTTAAATATAAAACCAACCATTCTAACGTAATCAGTGTACTCAAATTAACCGGAAAATAGGTGTGAAATTAAATTTGAGCACTAATATGTCAAATTCAAGGAGGCCGATATTTTTTGGGTTTACCTCCAGATAACGTTGAAACGTAAAAAATTGCAATTAAATTTCATTCAACTTCTTAAATTAGCACAAAATAAAGTACTATAAAGTATTTTTAATTTAGGATGCCATATTGGATTTTGTAGTTGGAATCAAAAACATTCACTTCAGAATTTGATACTTCTAAGCTTGTCGACCTTTGTGCAAATTGTGTTGCTTTTATCCAAAAATGCAAGATCGTTATGCTATGCGTTTATCTCTGTTTCTATGTCACCTTAGCCCAAATCGTTATCACGCCCGTGAAGCTGGCAGCACTTGTGGAGGTAATGGGTATAAATTTCATTGATCAAAAAACTGCTCACGTGGTGGAATAATTACCCAGCAGACACAAGACGTTTAATCAATGCTGGCTTCATGTTGGTCCAACGTCGTAAACGGTGGACCAACGTTAAACCAACATTGATTCAATGTCCTGTGTCTGCTGGGTAGTTCAGCGTGACATCTAGAGATAAGGTCATTTTGGGTCAGGTGGATATTATTGTGTTTCCACCTGGTTTAATCTGATCTAAATTATAGGGTAGTAGTAGTAGTAAATCATTGCCTTACGTCACTTTTCGGCACAAAAGGTCTTTTAAGTTACTTTATAATACGATAAAAATGGGAGTGCTGTGCGAGAATCATGTTGGTATACAAGTATTGAGGAATGTTTTTATAAATTAGCTTATAATAAAATTTCAGTACATGTAGTTTATGTGGATCTCCTATTTTTAAAATCTCTAAATTTTGGAAAAGGAGGTTTGTGTGTGCATTAAATTTGCTCTTGGAAATTACTCTAACTGCTCGTTTTTGCAGTTTAAATAGCCTATCAGTATTATAACCCCAAACCAATATCCTATAGTTTAAACTGCTAAGAATAAAAGAATTGTACACCAAGAGCAACGTTTTGGGCGATACATATTTTTTTAGTTTATTCAGAATTCCGATGTATTTTGATACTTTATTTGCAATACTATTTTTTTGGCCTTGCCGGTTAAAACTATTTACACACTCTATAGACGTTCCATCAATCTCTAATTTTGGAGTTGTTACTTGTTTTCGAGGCAAGTGAAATTTTTTTTTTTTTTTTTTTTTCAGAATCTAACTTTAATTTATACATAAAGGTGCTAAAACAAATCACCCCTTAGTTCTATTATTTCATAATATAATATACTTTCTTTAGAAAAAATAGTTGATTTGCATGTCGGACATTTGCTGCCAACTGGTTTTGACATATAGATGACATTTAAATATAAAACCAACCATTCTAACGTAATCAGTGTACTCAAATTAACCGGAAAATAGGTGTGAAATTAAATTTGAGCACTAATATGTCAAATTCAAGGAGGCCGATATTTTTTGGGTTTACCTCCAGATAACGTTGAAACGTAAAAAATTGCAATTAAATTTCATTCAACTTCTTAAATTAGCACAAAATAAAGTACTATAAAGTATTTTTAATTTAGGATGCCATATTGGATTTTGTAGTTGGAATCAAAAACATTCACTTCAGAATTTGATACTTCTAAGCTTGTCGACCTTTGTGCAAATTGTGTTGCTTTTATCCAAAAATGCAAGATCGTTATGCTATGCGTTTATCTCTGTTTCTATGTCACCTTAGCCTAAATCGTTATCACGCCCATGAAGCTGGCAGCACTTCTGGAGATAATGGGTATAAATTTCACTAATCAAAAAGTGCTCACGTGGTGGAATAATTAGTTCAGCATGTCATCTAGAGATAAGGTCATTTTGAGTCTGGAGGAAATCATTGTGTTTCCAACTGGTTTAATATGATCTAAATTATACGGTGTTGGTAGTAGTAGTAAATCATTGCTTTACGTCACTTTTCGGCACAAAAGGTCTTTTAAGTGACATTATAATACGATAAAAATGGGAGTGCTGTGCGAGAATCATGTTGGTATACAAGTATTGAGGAATGTTTTTATATATTAGCTTATACAAAAATTTCAGTACATGTAGTTTAAGAGAATCTCCTATTTTTAAAATCTGTAAATTTTGGAAAAGGAGGTCTGTGTGTGCATTAAATTTGCTCTTGGAAATGACTCCAACTGCCCGTTTTTGCAATTTAAATAGCCTATCAGTATTATAACCCTAAACCAATATCCTATAGTTTAAACTGCTAAGAATAAAAGAATTGTACACCAAGAGCAACGTTTTGGGCGATACATATTTTTTTAGTTTATTCAGAATTCCGATGTATTTTGATACTTTATTTGCAATACTATTTTTATGGCCTTGCCAGTTAAATCTATTTACACACACTATAGACGTTCCATCAATTTCTAATTTTGGAGTTGTTACTTGTTTTTGAGGCAAGTGAAAAATCATCGCTTTTGTCTTTTTAGTGTTGAGTGACAGCTTGTTGACCTTTAACCATTCACTTATTTTTGAGAGTTCATTGTTGATGTTCACATTTGTATTGCATCTGAAAGTGTTGAGAGTGCTCGCAAGTGAGTTAAAAATGCTGGTAAAATTTCCTAGCTAGTGAGATATCATTTACATAAATAACAAATAGAAACAGATTAAACCCATGTGTAATGTGAAATAAATCTTTTATTCGGAGAATTGTAGAATTTAGCAAAATTACGTCCGTGCGACTGTTGCCCAGTTGAGAACGTCACTCTGTTTTATAATTAGTTCTGTGTAAATGAACGCTTTGTTTTCATTTCATTATAACAATATTCTTGTGTAGTCCACATGATAAACCTGTGCATGAACCAGTTGTTTGTGGACCAAATCATTATCTTAGAAAACACAACAACTTCCCCCATCGTTGGATTAATGCCGGACCACGGTCTGTTACGTTGGCCCAGCATTTATATAATATATGGTATTGTGTCTCTCCTCATTATCTTGGATAACTGAAGTACAGTGTTACAACGCTGGCAGAAGGCTGGGACAACGTCTAAGATGTTGGCCCAGTATTTTGCCAACGTTGAGCCAGCATTCTTTGTTAATTGGATTTAAGTGGGCAGCTAAGGTGAAGTCGTCCTTCAGGATTTGGCCATGTAGTGATCTCGGCCCTTCACCACATGGTCAGCGTCCTTCACACAAGGTCAATGATTGTCTTTCTCTCAAGTTCTCCGGATCTTGTCCTGTGAGACATGTGAATAAGGAGTCTACTGTGGTAGATCATGAGAGTACAGCCTCTACTACATCCATGGGTGTTGTTTGTGCTGCTGTTGCTTCTGCTGATAGTTGTTGTTGCTGATGCTGTTGCTGTTGATGCTGCTTCTGCTGCTGATGTTACTCCTGCTGCTTCATGTTGCGGCTGCTGTCGATTATGCTGCTGTTGTAGTTGCTGCTGCTACTGCTGTTGTTGTTGCTGCTGCTCTTGTTGTTGCTGCTGCTGCTGTTGTTGTTGTTCTTGTTGTTGTTGCTGCTGCTCTTGCTGTTGTTGTTGCTTCTGCTGTTGTTGTTGTTGCTGATGCTGCTGTTCTGTCTGTTTTTAATGTCGCTGTTTTGTCTGCAGCTGCTGCTTCTCCTTTGCTTTACTTAGCAGCTGCTACTGCTGTTGTTGTTGCCGCTGCTGTTGTTGCTGCTGTTGCTGCTGTTGTTGCTGTCGCTACTGCTGGTGCTGCCATTGCTGCTGTTGTTGCTGTTGCTACTGCTGCTGCCACTGCTGTTGTTGCAGCTTCTGCGTCTTATTCTGCTACCCCTGCTGTTGTTGTTGCTGCTGTTGTTGCTGCTGCTACTGTGCTGTTGTTGAGACTGCTGCTGTTGATTGTGCTTCTGCTGCTCCTACTCCTGCTGTTGTTGCTGCTGTTGTTTCTGTTGCTACTGCTGCTGCCACTGCTGCTGTTGTTGCTGCTGTTGTTGCTGCTGCTACTGTGCTGTTGTTGAGACTGCTGCTGCTGATTGTGCTTCTGCTGCTCCTCCTGCTGATGTTGTTGCTGCTGTTGTTGCTGCTGCTACTCTGCTGTTGTTGAGACTGCTGCTGCTGATTCTGCTTCTGCTGCTCCTCCTGCTGCTGTTGTTGCTGCTGCTACTGTGCTGTTGTTGAGACTGCTGCTGCTGATTCTGCTTCTGCTGCTCCTCCTGCTGTTGTTGAGATTGCTGCTGCTGATTCTGCTTCTGCTGCTCCTCCTGCTGTTGTTGAGATTGCTGCTGCTGATTGTGCTTCTGCTGCTCCTGCTGCTGCTGTTGTTGCTGCTGCTACTCTGCTGTTGTTGAGACTGCTGCTGCTGATTCTTCTTCTGCTGCTCCTCCTGCTGCTGTTGTTGCTGCTGCTACTCTGCTGTTGTTGAGACTGCTGCTGCTGATTCTTTTTCTGCTGCTCCTCCTGCTGCTGTTGTTGTTGCTGCTGCTGTGCTGTTGTTGAGACTGCTGCTGCTGATTCTTCTTCTGCTGCTCCTCTTGCTGCTGTTGTTGCTGCTGCTACTGTGCTGTTGTTGAGACTGCTGCTGCTGATTCTGCTTCTGCTGCTCCTCCTGCTGCTGTTGTTGCTGCTGCTGCTGTGCTGTTGTTGAGACTGCTGCTGCTGATTCTGCTTCTGCTGCTCCTGCTGCTGCTGTTGTTGCTGCTGCTACTCTGCTGTTGTTGAGACTGCTGCTGCTGATTCTGCTTCTGCTGCTCCTCCTGCTGCTGCTGTTGTTGCTGCTGCTACTGTGCTGTTGTTGAGACTGCTGCTGCTGATTGTGCTTCTGCTGCTCCTCCTGCTGTTGTTGTTGCTGCTGCTACTCTGCTGTTGTTGAGACTGCTGCTGCTGATTCTGCTTCTGCTGCTCATCCTGCTGCTGCTGTTGTTGCTGCTGTTACTCTGCTGTTGTTGAGACTGCTGATGCTGATTCTGCTTCTGCTGCTCCTCCTGCTGTTGTTGTTGCTGCTGCTACTGTGCTGTTGTTGAGACTGCTGCTGCTGATTCTGCTTCTGCTGCTCCTCCTGCTGCTGTTGTTGCTGCTGCTGCTGTGCTGTTGTTGAGACTGCTGCTGCTGATTCTTCTTCTGCTGCTCCTCCTGCTGCTGTTGTTGCTGCTGCTACTGTGCTGTTGTTGAGACTGCTGCTGCTGATTCTTCTTCTGCTGCTCCTCCTGCTGCTGTTGTTGTTGCTGCTGCTACTCTGCTGTTGTTGAGACTGCTGCTGCTGATTGTGCTTCTGCTGCTCCTCCTGCTGCTGTTGCTGCCACTTTGCTTGGCTGCTGCATGAACCCTTTAAACGCCAGTCATAGCTATATTCGTTTTTGCTCATTTATATGAAATAACAGGTCTTTGTAGCAGGAATCAGAAATGTTTGATCGTAAAATTAAACACATCCCAGTAAACACAAAACATTTGTATGATTTTATACAATGTTGAACCAACGTCGAAGACGTTGGGCTGATGTTGTATAAATGTCATACAAATGTGTTGTGTTTGCTGGGATGTGGCTAATTTCCATCCACTTGATGTCAATGATAGCGGCAGCGAGATACATAGTTATGTATAGCATCATTGACATGTATCTTTCTTTTAGATAATACTTGCACATTAATAGTATATATATAAATATATGCACCATTATCTATTTTATCATATTATGCACTGCATAACGTAATGTAGGCCTAATGTTTAGCTTTATAACGCATATAAGTCCACAGCATGTACATAGACGTCCCGTCGTCAATGAATATTTATCTATCAAACACCCTACCCAAGCTTCCAGTGGGTGAAAATTAGTTAGACGTGGGACTTAAAGGGTTCACATCCTCAGCGCTGACTGATAACACCTGTAAACACTCGTGGTCGTAAGTGCTCATGCTCAAACCCTCTCAGCCCAAGGACACATTATAGGCCCTAAGCCTACTGACCTTCACTGTTCAATGACGCGCTTATCGCTCTTGTAATAATAACAATAATAATAATAATAATAATAATAATAATAATAATAATAATAATAATAATAATAATAATAATAATAATAATAATAATAATAATAGTAATAATAATAATAATAATAATAATAATAATAATAATAATAATAATAATAATAATAATAATAATAATAATAATAATAATAATAATAATAATAATAATAATAATAATAATAATAATAATAATAATACCTATATAGCGCTAAAATCAACATATATGCTCATTATCTTTTACAATCTTTGTATCTATGTTTAACTATTGACCGCCAATAACGTGATCGTCAAGTTAATCTAATATAGGCCCCCTAATGCGACAGGCCTATATATTTCAATAATTAATTCATTTATCCATTCATACAATAAATAATTATGGTTGTACAAGTTATTCTCCTTGAAAAGCTATGTATAGAAACCACAACTACTTTGAAATAAAGAAATTGTGAAATGTATAAGTGCTACTATTTTTGGACTAATTAACATTCGGCTAAGTAGTAGGCCTATCCTTATTCTGTGAAATGACGTCACTGGAAACTGTTTTGAAAACTCGGCGAAAACAAAGTTATAGAAGACCCCCTCCCCCATGTATCATTCCATTAGCCAGCCCGGTGAAAATATTGGAGGTTAAGGGTATGCCTATTGAGCTTCACAGAATTTGTGTCATTTGTATCAGCACCACCTGGTGAATAAGATGCGTTCACACCAGCGGCATCTGGTGTAAGCCTACTCTGAGCTCAGGGTTAAAGGTGTACTCAACTGTTAAAATTCGTGGGACAAGGGTCCCCCAGAAGGCAATAGTGCCCGTGGGTAGGTCAAGTCCCTATTCCATAATAATACTAAATATGCGTTTCATACCCAAAGCCTCATTAAGAGCAAGTTCTCAAATCACAGCAAGTTCATATATACTTGAGCGACATCTATGAGTTTATAATTCAAAGCTCTTGGCCCTTACCCCTACTTGGTCGCTTGCATGCAAACAAACTGACTGTCTTACTGCGGGGATGTTGAAACTGCTTGACCCAAGCTTGTATTGACATGCCCAGTAAACACATAGCATGTATGACTTTATGCAATGTTGGACCAACGTCGAAGACGTTGGGCCGACGTTGTATAAATGTTATACAAATGTCTTGTGTTTGCTGGGCAGGAGGACTTTCTCTCAAACATTGTACATTTATTCAATGTTGGTTCAATGTTGGGCCAGCGTCGCAGACGTTGGCCTAGCATTAAAACAGCATTGGATCAATGTCCTGTTTAAGTAGTATCTTGTAATCAGTTCAGTGGCTATATTAATGCCGTCAATCTGTACTCAATAGGCTACTGTTGGCCTACAATTGACCGTCCCAGGCATGCGCGTCTTGCAGTTGAATCATTCTTTAAATGTGAAAGAGTCATTTGTTTTGATGCCAGATGGAAGGCCCGAGCATCCTATTTCCAGGACCGAAACAAAATAAACAAAAAACGTGATACAATCACAGTTTAGTATAAATAATGTCTGATATAGTGAGTCTTGATCTAGGTACTTGTATTATATGGGACAACCTAACCAGGCGTCTGGCCAGCATGTATTCCTACGGAAGCTCATTAGAGTAAGGCGACAGCGACACCAGCACTGCTCTGCAAAACGAAAATACGGTATCTGCTTACTTGCAACGCAGATATTCTTTGCCTTTCTGCGTTGCATGACGGAACAGATTACTGACATACACACACCCACAGTGTATGCTAAAGCTACAAACCACTTTGTGTACAGCAAGGAAAATAGAATGTATAGTCAATGCGGGCACAAAGGCATCTACAGACCACAGATCGATGTGTCAAGCTATTGTGAAATCAGATCTGATCATATCCACTGAACATTCACTTAGTTTTCAATGTGAATATACGTCAGAAAAAAGCTAAGCTAGATATTTTAATATGATTTAGAAAATCAAACACATTTAGGCCTATATCATAAACTTTTATGAACTTATTCATAGCATCATGGCAACAGCGTCAAGTATTCCTATACCTTATAGACAGCAGAGATTACTGCAGTTACTTTGTCCTCTTTGTCTGAATTTACTACAGGATCTTAGACTTCTGTCATGCCAACACATATATTGTTACAAGTGTCTCAAAGAATATCACAGGATGGGAAATCATGGAAACGTTCTGTTGTGTCCACAATGTGAAGGGGTGACTACTGTACATAAAGGTGGTGTGGATAATCTACCAAAGTTTGTCTTTATGAATGAGTTGAAAAAAGTGGTTATGTCAGAAGATGGATTAAAGGAGGATAGGCCGAAAACACAGAAAAATAGAGGTGTTATGTGTTCTACAGAGAATTGTGGTCAACCTAGTGTGAAATACTGTAAGCAATACGAATTTCTCTATCAGCTATGTTATAAAGATCATAACAATTCTGGGTCTACCAAATCTCACCAAGTTATTTCAGCCAGTGAAGGTGAGGCATTCACGGAGTTTCTGTTACCTCCTTACCCACCATGTCACCGTCACAAGCATCAAATCGTCGACCTCTTCTGCCTCATGTGTAATCAACCTATGTGTATCACTTGCTCTAATTTCAACCACGATATCCACAAAAGCTGGGTTCTTGATCAACAGGCTAAACAGTGTAAGACCAAATTAGAACAAATCTCTGATGCCACGGGGTGCCGCATAAAAACTGTTAAACAAATTATCGACAAAACCAAGAGTCAAATAAGGCAGGCTGAGGCAGATATTGATGATGCTTGTGACAACGTGAAATCGACCTTTAAAATGGGCCTAATTCATAATCACCTGGATAAAGAAGGGGGAAATAAAATGTTGTCAAGACTACAGGAGGTCCGTAGTCAAATGAAAACAACAGGCGAAGTCACCACAGACGGACAAATGAAGATACTGGCCAGTCTGGAGAAATTAAAATTTTGTCAAGTCAATCTGGCTGACAACGATAATCCTTATGACTATGTGACTGCTACATTTTGTATGCAGAAAGTTTTGGAAAACCATTATAATAACCAATTACCAGGTATAATATGGACCAGCCATATTTTTAGGAGCCAGACTTCTGCAGTATTACGTCATCAAGGTGGGGTAAACATGACAGAGTCAGTGGTTATGGAAAAAATGAATGTGGCTGCAACAGATCAACAGGCAGAGGTGACAGATAAACTGGTAGAGGTGACCGATAAACAGGTAGAGGTGACCGATAAACAGGTGGAGGTGACAGATAAACAGGTAGAGGTGACAGATAAACACGTAGAGGTGACAGATAAACAGGTAGAGGTGACAGATAAACAGGTAGAAGTGACAGATAAACAGGTGAAGGTGACAGATAAACAGGTAAAGGTGACATATAGACACGTAGATGTGACAGATAAACAGGTAGAGGTGACAGATAAACAGGTAGAGGTGGAAGAAGTGTGTAGGATCCGCTTACACACCCAGGATAGATATGATGTAATGGTTATGGTGGTGTACCATCAGTATGTTTATCTAGTACACGATACAGGGTTAATAGTGTACTGTTACACACCTGATGGTTCATTCAGTCACCAGTATGAACATGAAGGTGGATCAGATGATGGTGCTTCTGGAATGTGTTTGATAATGGACGGAGATACTGCCAGGCTGGTTGTTAGTAACGGTACTACAAAAGCACTCGTTCGGATCACAATCATTGAGGCCGTCACCATGGAACTCCACCGTTCGGATCAGTTGAATTATAAGCCTAGTGCGACATATAACGATAACAATGATCTGATGGTGTGTGATCATAAAAATCACAAGATACACAGCTACAGATATGATGGTCAGGCACTGGCTGTCATCAACCTGCCTGATAACGTCTGGCCATCATGGGTAGTACGTCATGGGGACGATGACCAGTATGTTGTGAGTGACTGGAGGGATTACCTTGTGATAATTGATAATAAAGGACAGGTCAAGGCACGCTACCTGGATTACATACATGGTGTGAAGCTGGGTGTACCATGTGAGACCATCATTGACCCTCACAGAGGTTTCCTGATTGCTGACGAGCTTAATAGTCAGGTGCTGCTGCTGAGGAGGACAGGAAATGTTGAGAAGATACTGTATAAGTATGTGATATCACCAAAGTCACTGTATCTGGACACTGGCCATCACAGACTGTATGTCTGTGGTACAAACGTGCATGAGGATGAGGATGTGTTTTATGTATTTACTCCTCACATGTGACAAAAAACTCACTATGAAAATAACCAAACTGGACTTAAATGTGGGAATATAATGTGTATATGACGAAACTGATTAAAAAAGTGGAAATGTTACCACTAGTACATCAATTAAGTGCTAAATATATGATATTGCTACCCAGTGAGTTATTTATTATCTTCTTATGAACCTGTGGCTATTTGATTTAGTATGTGTTGTGTTTTGGTTGGTATTTTCTGGTGCTGCTACATGAAGGATCTGTTCTTTGACCTGTGGTGCTGTTGTTTGGGCACAGGCTTTGTTAGAATCCGCCAACAGGCTTGGCGTGGCAGAGAATTGTATAAACTGCAATGCATGTGCATTTTTATCTGTACAACTTGCTGAATAACCTATGGTGTCACATAAAATACCATTGTTACCATGGCAATGTGTCAGTCAAGAACTGTTCTCTCTAAATAAGGAAGATTATTTGATTACAGTCGATCACTATTCAGACTTTATTGAAATGGACAAACTGCATGACACTAATGCTAGTTTATTAGTCCGCAGTTTATATCTAGTGAATATGAACAATTTTCAGAAACGTATTACTTTAATCACTCCATATCTAGCCTGTATTGCGCTATATGTAATGGAAAAGCTGAATCGGCAGTCAAAATTGTGAAAAATCCCGGGGTACCAATGTTAGACTAAAGAAATAGTCCAACAGCTGGTAATACAGCATCTCCAGCACAGTGTTTGATGTCTCCTAGGACTTGAGCTTTATTACCCTATGCATAAACTGTTTGACCAGTAGTTGTGAAAGGAGTCCCTGCTTCTATAGTAAAGAAGAAGGAGAAATATAAAGCTAATTATGATAGACATAGACAATCAGTTCCGGAACTGAAACAGGGAGACAATGTGTACAATAGGCCTAGTAAATTAAATACAGCTCGGGCACCAGGACAAATTAAATCTACTTTAGGTTGTCGATCTGTTACAAATAACAGTGAGACACAACACAATAGGCAATACATCCACTACTTTCCTAAAAATGATGCAGCAAGAGGTTCACCCTAAGTCCTTGAGCCTACAAGTGATGATCCCCTAGTGTAATCTCCAGTGCTGCCTACAGCGAAATTAGGATCTCCATAGCAATCTGCAATCAGATCTTATGTTGATACCCTGTGCCATCCCCGATACAATCTCCTATGCAAACTCCTGTACAAACCCCTGTACAATTCCCCGTCCAACCAAAATGAATTATACACATATGACAGTGTGACATCCAGTTACTAGGTCTGGCGGAATTATGAAAAAACCCTGCTAGACTGAAAGTAATGATTTACACAAGTTAGCATGCATGTGATTGACTTTTGTTTTATTATAAGTTTAAAAGACAGATTACCTTGGGAACTTACAGTATTAACCTAAAGACAAGAGTATGTATGTTGTAACTTAAGAGGGAAGATGTTACCATGTTCATTTACCATTTTTACTTGAGCAGAAGTTACTTTTTTATTTTTAAGTGTTACTCGCTAGGTAGCTCCGTTCGGTTGTTGTTAAATAAATGATTTATGTGATTTGTCACATCACAACAGCACAGCTGACATCAGCCATCGCAATCCAGCGAACCACATGATTAGACCAGACCCAATCAGGGAAGACGACGAAGCCCAACGACACCACTGAGCTGGCCAACGAACAAGCTGTTTGGTCAACATGCCAAAATTTAAAAGACTTCCGCACTTCTGGTCTATTGACATTTTCACATATTTTGGTCATATCAATTTAATTTTGAATAAAAAACATGGACAGTGAAGTGTTTCCCATGAGAAACATCATGTAAAAAAGAAATATTCAAAGGAATATATAAGTTAAATTTTGCACAAATTTAGCATGGACTCTGGATGGCATTTCTGATCTTCGCAAAAAACACATGTTCCGCTCCTGAAGAACTTTGGAACTTTTCACAGTCATAAAAAATGACCATGTAATTAACTCCTGAAATTGTCAGCTTTTTATTGTTTTTATACAATGTTGTTTTTAGGTACCAGTGCCGTTTTTAATTACCAGTTTTTCTTTTAAGATGGACGGGGTATACACTACAAGTGTTACAATTGTTCACATATTTTCAATATTTAGTAAATATCATTTGTTTGGATTTTAAAAGGAATTTACTGTTCTCTATATTTGGAAACTGTACCTATTGACACATGAACCAGAGCACTTCTCTTTGAAAATGAAAACAATATCAAAACCCGATTACAATTTCTGAAAATTATCTGAACTATATTTTACGATGTTCTTTACTTTGAATTGTTATATACTTATATAGTTACATAATTGGTTAAAAGTAGTTCACTGTTCTGCTTAACCCTAGTTCTGCTGAATTGTTTCCATTGTATATTTCATTCATTTGAAGCTGGAGATGCTAACGTAATTTAAAGTTGTAAATGACAAAAAAAAATTGTATTTCTGAACATATACATCTATTAAATTAAACTATTTGACTAACTGACCATCTACCATAAACTATATTATCCATTTCTGTGTCATATTATTAGGCTCAGTCGTAGGCCGTAGCCTATTAGGTTTATTTTGTCTGAGTTTGTGTACTATTTAGGGGGAAGAGGGGTGATGTGCGTGGTAAACGGTTCACAGTTCTGTACACCAGTCCTTATGAACATGTGCAATATAACGTTTCAGGTCATTAGGTTAAGTACTTTGTCTTTAACAAGAGTTCAGAAAAAAATAGTCACAATTATATTTGTGGTTAAGAGCTTAAAGGGTTTTGGTTGGAATAATATTGGCTCAGCGTCGGTGGACGGTGGCCCAGCATCACATCAGCATTGGGCCAATGTATCGTGTTATCTGGTTTTCTGGCGCCGGGGTGAAAAGCGTCCCCGCATAATGCAGCAGTCAGAAAACACGGTACAATCATGCTGTTTCAATGACGAGCCAGCGTCGAACATTGAACCGGAATTTGGTGGGTAGGCCTACATTCTCTCTACGAGGTACATCGTAGTCAAGTATTGAATGAATGTCTGCCAGCACCGGCGATGGTGGTGGAAGAAATACACGTCGAAAATATATTTGAACTTGTCTCCTTGGTTCTTTCCTTAATTATATCCTAGACATTTAGGATTCTGGCCCATAACATGCATAAGGAAGACCAATACACTGTTATGTTTAAAAAATATTAGGCCGATTTTTTTTCTAGAGCATTCAAACAGACTAAAGCCGGGCCTCAGAGTTTGCTTTAAATTTGATTGAAAGAGTATATAGTAGAAGGACATATGCTAAATGGTGACTCATTATGTACGACATTAGCCCAGCATTAAACCAAGATGGACACACTTGAGAATACAGATGCAGGTTCTTAACCCTTTCAAGCCTGAATTTACCATCGTCATCTTTATCCACTACAAGCCGCCAATTGCTGTCGCAATTTTCGACTTGTAGTGGATGAAGATGATTTGATGTGGTTTAAAAAATAAAGAAAATTACCATGTAGTCGTAAACCAGTTGCATGGGAATTTGCGTTCTAAAACTCTTGATTGTGGGAAAATTAAGTCTGTTTTCAGGGATGTAAAATGATGCTTTAATGCATCGTGAGGGCTTAAAGGGTTAAATAACCATTGAAGCGCTGAAATATTTTTATATAAGCCAAGAGACCAAATTCATTTCTAACTCATCACAAATGTTTTAGTTATATCTATCTGCTTCATTTGAATACATTTGTTATGGGTTTACGGTCATTATAATTGTTTAATTCTTCCAGTGCATGGATCGTCATGTGACGTCTAGAGTAGGACCCCGCACCTAAATGGTTACTGAGGCCCAAGTACTAACACTGGAGCCTGTAAGAAACAACATTTATGGGGTTCTTTTCTAGCTGTTCTTTTTTCTCAAACATCCCGCTTTCATTTGACAGATAATGGATTTCTAGGATCAGAAAAACAGTCAATCACGCTGATGTACAATAGACAGCAGCCTGAGCGACCTTGACCTAAGACCCAGCAAATCCACTGCTCTGTGTGGCTGACACAACAAATTGACCAATCAGATTAAGTCCGCCCGGACGTGAGGTAATTGATCTCTGCCAATACAGTCACAATGGACTCTCCATGACAACCGTCTCCAAGGCCGGATGGGAGACAGATGCATCAACAAATGGAATTGTTAATCTTGTGTGGTTGGCTTGGAATGTGTGGAATGGGAACACATGTACCAGCACATTATGGAGCAAATGTACTAGCACATTATGGAGAGAATGTACTAGTATATTATGGAGCAAATGTACCAGCACGTTATGGAGCAAATGTACTAGCACATTATGGAACAAATAAACAGCACGTCATGAGGAAAATGTATCAACACATTATGGAGGAAATGTACCAGTATATTATGGAGCAAAGATACCAGCACAATATGGAGGAAATGTACTAGCACATTATGGAGAAAATGCAACAACACATTATATGGAGAAAATGCACTAGCATATTATGGGGCAGAAGTAGTAGCATATTGTGGAGCAAATGTACCAACACATTATGGAGGAAATGTACCAGTATAGTATGTCACAAAAGTGCCAGCATTTACAATTGTATTAATAAATTACATTACCTGAACAATATTTTAACATTACAATATAATACAATATTGTTACTTCGCCAGACAAGCTAAGACTTATTGACAAAACAAGGCGAACACTAGGTTGTATGATGGGCTAATCCCTTTATTACCCAGTTGGTAAGACAACATTAACCCTTTCCAGTGGCGGATCTAGCATAGGGCGTACCCGGCGTACGCCCCATTTATTGGTGAAAATATTGCATTTTCATGCATTTTTTCAATAAAGTGAAGCTAACACCCCTTTTTTCAGCTAAAATGTGGCATACGCCCCCTCCTCTTGCACATTCTGGATCCGCCACTGCTTTCAACGCTGAATTATAATGCCATGAAATTCCTGAGCGCTGAATTATTATTATTTTTTTTTAAAACAATAATTACAGATGTCGCCAAAACATCCGCGGTCTGCCAGGTGGTCGATTTTGGCGTCATCCACAGTGAAAGGGTTAAGACGCCATTGTTTTCTCAGTCATCAGAAATGAAGCCTATTGGCCGACCTGTTTTTTACAGCCCCGGTAAACAAATGGTATTGACCCATTGTATCATGTTTAACCCTTTATGCGCATGGATCGACTTTAGACATAGAGCCATCAGATTGTGACGTTTAAAGTCGATTCCCGTGCTCAAGGAATTAAGCAATTATAATGGCCGTATACCCATAACATATAGGTATTCAAATGAAGCGGAAAAAGCTAACTGAGACATTAATAAAAATTTCAAATTGAAAAAAAATATTTCGCCTCTAGGTTTACATAAAAATATTTCAGTGCTTCAAAGGTTAATGTTAAGCCACCCTATGCATCTGTGCTTCGACATTAACCCTTTAAGCCCCCACAATGCATTAAAGCATCATTTCACATCCCTGAAGACAGATTTAATATTCCTATAACTAAGGGTTTTAGAAGAAAAATTTCCATGAAACTGAATAACCAATATATGGCAATTTTCTACAATTTTTCACTCACTTCAAATCATCTTTATCCACTATAAGTCGAGAATTGCGACAGCAATTCGCGGCTTGTAGTGGATGAAGATTACAATGATAAATTCGGGTCTGAGGGGGTTAAACATACACACATTGTGCATACCTGAGACACTTTTCCTGACAAGTGATGACTTTGACCACTTCTGCAAACCCGGGGCTTGAACCTGGATCAATGTTGGACCAGCGTCGTGGACCATGGACCGACATTAATCCAACATTAGTTTGGTCTATGTCTTGTGTTTGCTGAGACTGAACCACACAATATACACCAACATCACTAATAAGGTACAACGCTGGCTCATCGTTACACCAACATCGATAGCGTTAGGCCAACATTAAGCCAGCATTCGTTCAACGTTTGAACTCGCTGGGATAGCAGCCTGCCAATTTAACCCTTTGACCGCGAAATTATTCAATTTGAATTTTCACCCACTTGAAGTTGTGTCTCGCTGACGCGATCCACAATTTCAAGTGAGTGGAAATTATTTCAGATTTAACAAAATGCACGTGAACTATTTTCAAATCTTGCTGATTAATGTCACATTTTATCTTCAATATGTTTGAAAGCTCATTATGGTACAATAAAAATGTAAAAAAACGATTATAATCGGCACCGGCGGTTAAAGGGTTAAGAGATACACACACAATGATGCATAATATGATATAGCTGATAAATAAACTCTCCACATTGTGTAGAGTCACTGTCCACACACTATTTAGAGGTGTGTACCTGTGTGCCAGGCAACAGCAGCATCAGACAATAATACTGAACATTCATGTACTGAGCATGGGAGGCTTAAAATCTATATAGACCTATCACACAGCGACACCAGATCACCGACTATCTGTGCTTAGCAGCACTGAACAGTCACACAGAAACGTGTGTGCAAACGGGAGACAGGAGAAAAAAATATTCAAAATAAAATGCATTGGAAACATTGATATTATTGCATAGGCCATATGTAAACTAATATCACCATGGCATCAGTGTCAGTTATATCGGACAAACAGAAGGAGTTACTCCAGTTTATAGTGTCCTATTTAGGATTATCCTAGGATACTCTCCTGTCGACACATCTATTGTTTCAAGTGTCTCAAAGATTATCATGAGAAGAGAAACCATGGAAACGCTCTGCCCTGTCCACAGTGTAGAGAAGAGACTACTCTATATCAATGTGGTGTGGATGATCTACCAAAGTTTTTCTTTATGAATCAGATGAAAAAGTGGTCATGGCAGAAGATGGAGTAGAGGAGGTTAAAACTCAGAATCACAGAGGTGGTGTCTGTTCTACAGGGGATTTTGGTCAACCTGGTCTGAAACACTGTAAGTTATGTGGATATCTCTGTCAGCAATGTTATGATGACCATAGCAAATCTAGACTCACCAAATCTCACCAAGTTATTACAGCGAGTGAAGGTGAGGCATTCACCAAGTCTAAGGTAACACCTTACCCACCATGTCACCATCACAATCATCGAGTGGGAATGGATCTCCACTGCCTTAAGTGTAATATCCCGATATGTACCACTTGTTCCCATGGTATTCATCGTGGTCATGATTGCTGTGAGTTGGATAAGCAGGACGAAGTTTGTAAAACCAAACTACACCAAATCTCTGAAGACACGGATAGCCTCATTAAAACTGATAAACAAGCAATAGATAAAACCAGGAACCAAGGCATGAAGGCTGAGGCGGATTTGGTAAACACAGCAGGTTCTATGGCGCCAGATAAACAGGTAGAGGTGACAGGTTATGTGATATCAGATAAACAGGTAGAGGTGAAGGAGGTGAGTAGGATCCGTTTACATGCCCAGGGTAGACGTGGAGTATGGGGTCTGGTGGTGCACCATCAGTGTCTTTATGTTGTACATGGTATAGGTTTAATAGTGTATTGTTATACACCTGATGGTTCACTCAGTCACAAGTATGAACATGAAGGTGGAGCAGGTGTTATTGTTAGGGGAATGTGCCTGATGCTGGATGGAGATACCGCCATGCTAGTCGTCAGTGACTACATGAATAAAGCTTTGGTCTGGATCAGGATAATTAAGGACGTCACATTGATGCACGATCACACAAATCAGCTTAATTATTATCCTGGTGGATTATATAATAACAGAGGGGATCTAATGGCGTGTGATCCTAACAACAACAACATTCACCTTTACACACGTGACGGAAAGATGCTGGCTGTCATCAAACTACCTGATGATGTTATTCCTTGGTGGGTAACACGTCATGGTGACGGCGATCAGTATGTCGTCAGTGACCACAATAATGACCAGGTTGTGATGATTGATAATAAAGGACAGGTGAAGACGCGCTACAAGGGTAACATAAACGGTGTGAAAGTGGATGGACTACATGACGTCATCACTGACCTCCATGCAGGTGTCCTGATTGCAAACAGCTGGCGGAATCAGGTGCTGCTGCTGAGGAGGACAGGAGATGTAGTGAAGATACTAGATCAACACGTCATATCACCACGTACCCTGTATCTGGACACTGACTATCAAAGACTGTATGTCTCTGGTAAAGACCAACATAATATATATCATGTTTTTATATGTGAGTATATTACACTTCTCAAATGCGTCAAAGTGAAACTATGATTTGAAAATCACCATTATTAGGCTGGTAAACATTATTTACTTTTTTTTATGTTGTGTTTTAAGTGACAGCCTCGCATAATTTAGAATGTGATCAATGGATCGAGTAGGTCTTCTACTTAATAGGCAAAAACAGTTAAATAGCTTATTCACTTGAACCTTTTAAATAACCGAAGCAGCATGAGTTATAACGTGTTCAATTGATACATCACAATTTTGGACTTCTTTATCACTTAGTTAGAACATGCTTAATTGACTAAAAACTATTTCGGATCCAAATGATAAGGTAACAAGCAATGACTTTTACCACCTTCTAATAATAAGCACCGATTTTGGCGATTTTCGGACAATTGAACATATTCTGATGACGTTATTAGAAATGTAGTATAGTATGATAAACCATTGTATTTTGATATCGAGTCTATGTACATTTGAAATATAACTCTATTAAAACATAAACACACGACGAATAGGCATACAAAAATGATTTGTTTGTATTTTTTTGAAATTGTATCCTATTACAATTAGTCACAACTTCAAGTGACTATTTTCATTTTATTTGAGACAAACTTTGTGTTACTCCTTGATATTATTGTTATAATAAGCTAGTATTGCTAACGCACCTGTCGGGTTGAATTGAATGAGGCATACCGTATGAGACTGGCTGACAAACTTTTTTGCAGAATAAATACATACACTTTCTCTCAATGTTTGAACTTTGGAATAGATATCGTATGCCCTCGAATAACTCAGTTAGTTTTCTTATGACTCGGAAAGTTTTCTTATGGACCTTTAAAAAAAATATAGATAGTTGCAGTCAACTAATTCTTATGTGTCAACACATAAGATACAACTAACTAAAAATTGGTGAAGTGTATAATTTACCAATAGAAAATAAACCATCTACTTGCGAAACAGGAAAATGAATGGAGGGAGGCTTTGCGAAATAAACCAAAATTAAGAACGTACATCACTTTAAAACATTTCAGCTAATCCAAAAAGTATGTTATAAAATATATAGGCTTAAGTAAACGTAAGCGATCTCTATTCACTCAGTTGCGTTTGGCTATCCTTCCTCTGAAACTGGAAGATACCGAGGTGTAAGTCATTTTTTTAAAATCCTTGGTAGGTGATGAAGTTTAATATATGTGTGTCAGTCCATAATATGCCTTAGAAAGATTTTACTTGTACAGCAATATCATTGAATCAAACAAACATTTTAAAACGATTGAAATTCATGAAATATCCCATCGTATAATGCAATTAAATACAACAGATGCTCATCACTTCGTAGAGAAATCATGGAACATTCACAAAGAGTTTATGTATAACTAACGACTATAATATCAAGATGTATTTTTACAATGTTCTTATATTTGATTTTTGTATCAAAGAAGAACAAGCACACATATAATCTGTAAGTACAAGAGCTGGGAGAATTATCTCTGGTGGCATACGCAGTACATAATATTATTTTCGCTGAACTGATTTATTAGAACGTGCAACATCGTCAACAGCGGCATACATGTTTGCTATTCCACGACATTATATGAAGGTAAATGCACCCCAGTACTTAATTGACGATCTACCTACTAATTTATACAACTGGAAAACAGAAACATTTAAGAGTTCTTTTTTCCCAAGCACTACTAAATTCTGAAACAATTTAGATGAGTCTATGCGCTCCATTGATTCCAAGTCAGGGCTAAAAGCAAAATTATCAAAAGGTATAGGGCCTGTCCCCCCTTATTAGTTAGGACGAATAACTTCGTCCAAACTATTTTTTTTGTAACTTTAAGTTTTGGGCAAAGAATTGCCACACTATTTATCCCTCAGTTTTCATCCAGTCGGCTTGAAATTTGACCTCAATAATCCTAGGGCACCCAGGAGATCCAACCTATAGTGTGCGAGTACCGCGGGGTTAAACTTCAAAACAATCCTTTAAAATAACATTAGCAAATTGACTGGATTAAAAACTGCAATATCTTGAAAACCATGCGTCTGAGGCTAAAAGGAGTGAAATTTGGGCCTTCTGGGGGATAAAACTCGTATATAGGACGCCACCTCGGGCTGGCTCAATTATGTTGCAATAAAATCCTATTATAGTCACCCGCTTGCCGAGACCTTAAGGAAATTACACTATAAAATTTGAAACTGAAATATTTCAGAAACGGTGCAGAAAAGGCAGTGAAATTTGGAAATTTCCACGTATAAACCACTTCTCAAGATAGCCGACAAAATTCAATATGGCTGACAAGAAATAAAAATGATTGATATGACAAAAAGTATGCTAAAATCCAGTTAAATCAGGTAAAATTCCCTATTATCGCCCAGCCAGGCTCTTTATTCAACTGTTCAAACTAATTTCATGTTGCTTCAGCAACAGGCAATCTAGTTATTATAAGTATTATGTATAAACCACTTTCCATTATAGCCGACACAATTCAAAATGGCTGACAAGAAATAAAAATGGCCGAAATGACAAAAATTATGCTGAAATTCTGTCAAATCAGGCAAAATCCCATATTATCGTCCAGCCAGGCTCTCTATAACAAGGTAATCTAGTTAATATAGTATAACACTGGTGGGAATCCGCATACATTGCAGCGAATTACACCAGCATTTGGCTGACATACATATTATTGGCAATAACTTGTGTGCATGCGGACAACCAGAAACATCAGAACATTTTTTTATTTACCTGTCCACTTTATCAAGATCCCATACACTATATGCCAAGATCGTTTATCGACACACAGGTTGATCTGAATCTACAAACCATTTTACAAAGTCATACAACTGAAAATGAGAATGACGTTGAAATTGTTGATACGTTTCTAACCCGTAGAAAACGTTTTTCTTTTATTACAAAGTAGAAATTCTACGTCTAATTATTAGTTCTGTCCTGCGCTCGACATATATGTAGCTCGAAATTGAGCCTTTCAGTGCAGCCACGTAGGGCCTGCGGAGCCACCTTCACAGCAACATTATACTGTCCTCTTATACTATCCAATCGAGAGGAACCTTGTATTACAATTAAATTGTACTGTTATAATTGGTAAATAAATTATGTTTAGGCCTATACTAAGCCCATGTCGGGGCTGGGTGTGCATTTATTTAAATGTTTGTTATCACTCCATGAATTATTGTAACACAGATCCGTAACGTTAGCCTATAATACAAAAAAATTTGCTAATACTACAATTTAACAGTTGTTCATTCACGAACAAGTAGAATCTTATTGACAAAACAAAACTAAAACTAGGTGGTATGATGGGCTAGTCCTTTAAGTCGCAGTTGGTAAGACAACATTAAGACGAGGTCGCGATTAACGTGACCAGACTGCTCTCGTATCAGACTGCTCCCGTATCAGACTGATCTCGTATCAGACTGATCTCGTATCAGACTGATCTCGTATCAGCCTGCTCTCGTATCAGCCTGCTCTCGTATCAGAATGCTCTCGTATCAGACTACTCTCGTACTAGACTGCTCTCATACCAGACTGCTCTCGTATCAGACTGCTCTCGTACCAGTCTGATCTCGTATCAGACTGCTCTCGTATCAGACTACTCTCGTATCAGACTGCTCTCGTATCAGTCTGATCTCGTATCAGACTACTCTCGTATCAGACTGCTCTCGTATCAGACTACTCTCGTATCAGACTGATCTCATACCAGACTGACCTCGTATCAGACTGATCTCTTGTCAGACTGGGCTCGTACCTACCAAATAAACGCGAGACTTTCACCTATTGTTTGTTTAATGTTGACCCTCATCATCAAACATAAATTGGTCGTATTTTGAGAAACACAGATTGACTTAGGTAGAGCACATTGACACCGTCAGCAGTAATAACAAGGCATATATATCTTGAGTCAGTTGTAATAACATAATAATACAGCCGATATGTATTGACTCATATCCTGACTGACACAAATAGAGCTATCTTAACTGTTGTCGCAATTACCAGCCTCAAATTGTGAAAGATATTTCCATTTACGAAGAAAAACTGAATATGGACAGGCATCAATGTGTATTGATTTTTGAGGGGACCCCCCACTACTCCTTGTCTGACGAGTGACCACATTGATTGCAAATGGAAAGAGTGTTTAAACACTTCAAGTGGGTGAAAACTTAAACAAGGGACTTGGGGGCAAAGGGTTAACACTGAATTGATGTCTCGTGTTTGCTGAAACATTGATAACATTGAGCGAGCATTTGTCCAATGGTTGAGCCCGCCCGGATACCACACACATGACTATTATGATGTATGATATAGCTGATGCGTAAACACTCCACATTGTGCAGAGTCACTGTGCAAACACTACGTATATTACAGGTGTGTACCTGTGTGTGTCAGGCAATAGCAGCACTTGACAATCTACATTGACCACATTGAACAGTCACACTCCGGGTCCCGGTCATATGGGGATTACAAACGACGAAACAGAGAAATGTTAGATATTAAAAAATATATATTATAAAAATGAAAGATATTCGAAACAATATGACATCGATTAAACAAACACAGATATATCGTGAACGAATACATAATAATCATGGTTACTGCGTCAGGTATGCTGGATAGACAGTGGAGGTTATTACAGTTAATAGAGTGTCCTATATGTCTGAATGTACAACAGGATCCTCCCATGTCGCCACATCTATTGTTACTAGTGTCTCAAAGATTATCATGAGAAGGGAAACCATGAAGCGCTCTGCCCTGTCCACAGTGTAGAGAGGTGACTAATTTATATCAATGTGGTGTCGATAATCTACCTAAGTTTATCTTTATGAATGAGTTGAAAGAAGTGGTTATGACAGAAGATGGAGTAAAGGAGGATAAACCACAGAAACATAGAGGTGTTGTCTTTTCTACAGAGGATTGTGGTCAACCTGGTCTGAGATACTATAAACAATGTGGATTTCTCTGTCAGCAATGTTATGATGATCACCAGAGTATCAGAGTCACCAAATCTCACTGTGTTATTACAGCAAGTGAAGGTGAGGCATTCATCAAGTCCAAGGTACCACGTTACCCACCATATCACCGTCACAAACATCAATTCATGGACCTGTACTGCCTCAAATGTAATCAACCTATCTAATTCACTCTACGATGGCCACAAGCGCTGTGGTCTTGATCAACAGGCAAAAAGTGTGTGAGACCAGATTAGAACAAATTGCTGATGACATGGATGGCCTTATTAATAATGTTAAACAAGCTATAGATAAAACCACAAAACGAATTGAGCAGGCTGAGGCAGATAGGGGCCTACTGCAGATGTTTTTGATTATGTGAAGTCAAATTTTAAGATAATGCATAATAAGCTGAATAAGGAAGAGGATCAAATTTTGATAGGACTAAAAGCAAACAGGTCATGTCATTCTAGACGGCCAGTCCATGACACTGGCCAGTCAAGACAGCCTTCAATCTTGTCAAGTTAGGCTGGCTGATAAATATAGTCCTTATGACTATGTTACTGTTACTAATTCTCATCAGAGGGATGTAAATAATCACAGTGAAGATTTACCAGGTATAATGTGCAGCTGTCAAATGGAGAGGAAAAATAAATCTGGTGTTTTACACAATCAAGGTCGATTAGGTTTCATGGAATCAGTGATGACACAAAATGTAGATACAGCAGATTATGTGGCGTCATATAGACAGGTAGAGGTGACAGGTTCTGTGGCGTCAGATAAACAGGTAGAGGTGACAGGCTCTGTGGTGTCAGATAAACAGGTTGAGGTGACAGGTTATGTGGCGTCAGATAAACAGGTAGAGGTGACAGGCTCTGTGGTGTCAGATAAACAGGTTGAGGTGACAGGTTATGTGGCGTCAGATAAACAGGTAGAAGTGACGGAAGTGAGTAGGATTTGTTTACATGCCCAGGATGAAGCTGTATGTGGTATAGTGGTGTACCATCAGCATGTTTATGTTGTGCATCTGAATGGTTTGATAGTGTACTGTTATACACTTGATGGTTCACTAAGTCACACGTATGAACATAAAAGTGGAGAAAATGTTATTGTTAGTGGAATGTGTCTGATGATGGATGGAGACACAGCCCAGCTTATTGTAAGTGACACAACTAACAACGCCCTGGTGTGGATCGCAATAGATGACATCACGATGACACATCACCGCACACAACAGGTTGGATATCGGCCTCGTGGATCATACTGTGATGAAGGGAATTGATTGTGTGTGATCCTGGCAATCACAACATTCACTGCTACAGACGTAGCGGTCAGACACTGGCCATCATCGAGCTGCCTGATAACGTGAGGCCATGTATGGTGACATATAATGGTGACGGTGACCAATATGTTGTCAGTGATTGGTTTAATACACAGGTTGTGATAATTGATAATAAAGGACAGGTGGTGGAGACACGCTACAAGGGTGACATGAAAGGTGTTAAACTGAAAGTACCACATGGCATCATCACTGACCCTCACAGTGGTGTTCTTATTGCTAACTGCTATTACCATCAGGTGCTGCTGCTGAGGAGGACAGACGATGTGACGAAGATACTGGATCAGCACGTGAGATCACCACGCATTCTGTATCTAGACATTGACCATCACAGACTGTATGTCTCTGGTACGGACCAGCATGATACACAGTATGTGTTTGTATTTAATTATACACAAGTGGCAATGAACTCACTATGAAAATGATCTAGCTGGATTTGAAAGTGGAAATATGTTGTTAAAATCACGAACCCAGACATGAATGTGGAAATATAATGTGAAAACCACCATACTAGACATGAATGTGGAAATATAATCTGAAAACCACCATACTAGACATGGATATGGGAATATAATGTGAAAACCACTGAACTACACAAACAAATAGAAATATAATCAGATAATGTGTTGATAATCAAACTAGACATTAAAGTACATATAAAGTGTTATTATTCAAATTAGACATGAATGTGGAAAAGTTATAATAATCAGGCTAATAAGACTAAAACTAAGCCGTACCAACAAAAAAGTGTACAGAAACGCCATTCACCTCAACCAGCAGCTATTAGTGAACAGGAGAATACTCAAACTTCAGTTCGACATAGACATTCTAAGCATTCTGTACCCTTGCCAAAAAACAGACCCCTAAATTAGTTCAGCAGCCTAGACATGTTAATCACCAGACTCGCCATCATCAACTTGAGCATACACGGGCTCGGGCTGTCTCTCAGAAAAAATATGACGACTCACGACACCAGGGGGGGGGGGGGGGATTGGTGTCACCTCCGCGTGGTCCCCCCTGGGCGGCTTCTTAGAAGGCCAAGAACACCCAGACAGACGTATTTTCAAAGATTTATGGACTTGTGCATTCTATTTGTAAACTGTTTTTCTCATGTGTGGACTGTTTTCGTGTATGTTGATGTTCTGCTTCACTTTCTAATGTTTAATTTCAGCTCAATTTGTGTCGTAAAGTTTCTTTCTCATGTGTTTTTTATGTTTACTTTCCAATAGTTCGGTGTTTTTCAATAATTTTCTGCATTGCTATCGAAATTATAGTAGTTCATTGGTTGAAATGGTGCAGTGGTTTCTCTTTGGCATCCTGGTGATGGTCGAGATGTCCGAAAGAAACCATTGCCATATAATTAGTTTTTCATTTTATTGTTTTAATGGTTTCTCTGTGGCGTCCTGTGTGATGGTGCGGGATGTCAGAGAGAGACCATTGACATACAATTAGCTTGCGGTGACTTACAATGCTCTCACGGTCTGTGATCGCTCTGTCGTGCTAGTTCTCGCTGACAGACCTGATCCTGGGTCCACCCATGATTTCTATGATTTGTTATTAATAATTTTCTTCTCATCGTTTATTGATGTCCCTCAATGTGTATGTCGTACAGTGGGTTCTTTGATTTGTGCTGAGTGATTTCTCTGGGGTGTTTGCCACCCCCAGATTGATCGTTCAGCACATACTTTGTACAGAAGTATATATTAGTGTATCGTCATTTATTGATTTACCAGGGTTGTAATAATTTGTAATGGTATGGACGCAGTAGATACATACAGTAATTCTATTTTGGGTGGATACAGTGCTGGTTTGGTGTTGATCGTCATCCGGATTATGTATTCGATGGCTTCAATGGCCTCCGAGGCTCAGATTAAGTTGAGCCACAATTTTACTCCCGACTCCGGATATGATTGGCACTGAACTGGCATTGGTCCTTTTCTCAAAATATTTTTACACAAAAATATATTAAGCATTATTTATTTCTATTGGTATACATTTGTTTTGACACAGACACTGTTTTGTGACTTTCAATTATAATTATTGTTGTCATCTTTCTGTGTTAATTTATATTGTGTATCGGCGCTGGCGCTGTCTCAGAATGTATATATATACTCAATACACATCATGTTATCATCAATCGTTTCTATCTCAATGCCTTAGTGCGGACATACTGTTATCAGTTTGGTGTTTTTAACTTATCACTTTTACTGTTCAAGCTATCATATTATTTTAGTCTGTATTGTCATTTAAATGGCCATACTGGCCAAAAAATGACGTAAAAAAGATATTTCACTTACTTACTCACGACATCAAAGACGGTCTGGCACGCCACAACAACAGACTTATGCATCTGTTTTGTCAAACGCTGCTCCATCCCATTGTGTTTACCCTACTCCTTTTCTCCCCAGCAGACTTGTAATGAGAGACAAGATGAGTGTGTGGCCTACTCAACCTCTTCAAATGATTCCACAACAGCAGAACAACTTAGTGTCGGTCCAGGCCATGTTAACAGAAGCATTACAGCCCGCGACCATTACACAGACAATGTGGTAAATAATCCGAACTTTGCTGCTACCGTAAATAATAGTTCAATTCGAAATGTGACGCAAATTTATGTGATGAACTCAATGTGGGTCATCGCCTTCAAAATAAACAGAATATGTCAATCATTCACCATAATGTCAACAGACTCTATAGTAAACTAGACGAAATTCGTATAAATATTTAGGCTCACACTATCCTATTTCTATTTATAGTTGCAGTGAAACTTTTTTAAGTTCAAAAATATTTGACCACCAAATTACTATCGAAGGTTACACATCATTAGAAGGGACATAATCTCTAAAGAAGGATGTGGTGTAATAGTATACATAAAAATGATATTGAATGTATTCGCCGCAACTATTTAGAACACGATATCACCGAAGCTATTTGGTTAGAAATTAAATTAAAACTGAAGAAGATTATTTTAGCTTTTATTTACAGACCACCGAATGAACATACTATTTCCTCTAAAACGTGGTCAAATTATATGGATGACGCAATAAGTAGCGCATATGCCGAAGATAAAAATATAATTAACCTAGGCGATTTCAACATTGATCTGTTAGGTAAACACCCACATCAAGAAACTGGGTCATCAGTTATAGAAAAGTATGAGCTGTATCTACTCATAACGAATTATACCAGAGTCACACCAACGAAACAATCACTACTTGACCATATATATGTATCAGATACTTCATTAGTTAAATATTCAGACGTGCTGCCGTGGGCACTGAACGATCATTTTTCAGTTATGTAGTTCTTTCAAATGCAAAACTCGCAAACAAAAGAGATTACATGAGGAATCATTTTGTAATGATATTGCTCAAGAATTACTTGTTGACTTTCTGAACCAATTTAGTGAACGTGAAAATGATGTAATTGGTGCTGTAAAACTCTGGACTGAAGTGTTCAATCAAATAAACAACAATCATTGTCCTAGGGTAACAAAGCGAATTAGGAGACAAAAATAATCTAATTGGATTACAAATTAATTATACGAAATAGTAAGACTACATTTTATAAAGAAACAATACAAAAATTCAAGAATGACCCACGTGAATTAGTAGAATGTTTTAATGACCTGGGAGATAAAAATGACAATGATGATGAAATAAATAAAATTAGCCACAAAGGAATTATCTTTCACAGAAAATGTGAAAGATGTTGTCAACTTATTTAACTATAATTTTGTAAATATTGGAGCCAAATATGCCACTGTCCTTTCCCAACTTATACTTTTTGTCCAATTAATCTTGAGAAATTAATAGAACAGAGACTTCCTCCAAATAATTGTTTTAAAACTCCTTTAATTAGTAACCAGTTTGTTTTCAAGTACATTGATGAGATGAAAGGGAACAAATCGACAGGTGATGATGATATAAGTGCTAGATTTTTAAAATTAACAGCTTGTTATATAACAGATTCAATAGTAAAAAAATGCAATTCTAGCGTTAACACGGGGTGCTTCCAAGTAACTTGGAAAATGACGAGAGTTACCCCAATCCACAAAAAAATTCGAGGGAAGACATTTGCATTTATCGCCCCATATCAATTTTAGAAATAGCTTCTAAAATATTAGAAAAAACACGTCGCCATTCATTTCTTTGAATATATAACATCCTACAATTTACTTCATCAAAAGCAATCTGGTTTATGGCAAATCATTCATGTGAAACTGCACTCACCTTATGGTATATACCTGGCTCTCAGCACTAAATATAGGCAAAGCATTCGATCCAGTAGATCACGATCTATTAATAAAAAAAAATTGAAATTTACAAATGTAATCATGCCTCACTACAACGGTTTACATCTTACCTCAAAAATGGGGAACAGTTGGTAGAAATAAATAATACAAAGTCAGACCCATTAAAAATTAAATCCGGATTGTCCCAAGGATCTATACTTGGGCCACTCCTGTTTATTGTATTCATTAACGATATATCTCTACAAGAACACTTAAGCGACATAAATCTATTTGTGGATGATGCCGTTGCGAGTGCGGAGAACAGATCCAAACATGAAATAATTGATAAATTGTAAAACTGTGCAAATAGTTTGGATAGATGGTGCATAAGCAACAAAATGGTATTGAGCATCAAAAAAACTAAAACGTTATTTATCTCAAATAGTCAACCAAATGCTCAACAAAAAGCCAACAACCATTTTGAAAATGTAAATATAAGCAATACAACGATTGACGAAGTAGATAGTACTAAATTACTAGATGTTAATGTAGATAAAACACTTCCCTGGTTTATGCAGGCTGCTCAGGTTAAAAAATGCACCTCTTATAGATTATTCTTTCTTAAGAAAATTAGAAAATATTTACCATTAGAAACTAGAATTAAATTTTATGATTATTATTTCAAGCCACTAATTGAATATTGCAGCTCAGCTAGGGGCGTTTGAAGCACCTCCTTTAACACCAAGCAAACACATGTTCCAAGAGCTTAAATGGTTACCTTTTGATGAAATTGTAAAAATTAAACAGGTCAGTCTTGTCTGACCTGTTTAAGTCTGAGTCTTGTAACTGGTAGTGCAGCCCAATATATACAGAAACTGTTTACTAATGGTAGAGATCACTCAAAATATTTCCTCAGATCTTCAACAAATAACCATTTATTCGTTTCTAGAACACATCACAAATGCTTTTATGCAGGCGTAATTATTTGGAATACATTGCCAGAGAATATAAAGAAATCTGAAACATTTGCTAAATTCAAACAATTGTATATTGAATTAGAAGAATTAAATACAGATAATTTCAAGTAATTTCAGAAGACCTGTATCTATATATAATCATACTGTAGCTGTAGTATTGGGCTTTTACCTGGTGTTGGGAGGGTGCCGGCGCTGGGTTGATGTCTCGATTCTGCTGAGAACACGTGTGATAATGACGTTAATGACGATAATGACATACTTTAATAAACATAATTATGCATATTTATGTATCTTTAGGTTCCTACGCTTTCCAAAGTTTTTTTTGCTACTACACACAGTGTATCATATGTGTATTATACATAGAAGCTATTTGATCTCTGGTTTTGGTGCTGGAAACATCTTTCTTAATATCTTGTTAATGCCAGTTAATTATACTTCAAGTGGTCAACATTTATATTTTCGAAACATCAAGTGTTGTATTATGGCAATGCCACCTAATATTTTAATTCTGTATGTGATTTCATCCAAACTAATCATGTCAATAAAATATATATATATCTAGCTAACTACCTTTAACGTATATAGTCAAGAATTATAGTAAATTTATTATTTTATTGTACTTTGCTCGTCATTTTTGTCTGTACATAGTATACATTATTTTTTTTCTGTTTATATTCTTTTTATGTATTTTGTATATATAATGTTTTGATGGCCCCAAGGAAGATGGGTGAATGCGCATTGGGTTTACCCTCTTGAAATAAAAATGTTATTATTATTATTCACAATGACAGCGTAACCTGTGTATGATATTTAGCTTCATTATTATACTTCAAAAAATTTCTTTGTTTAAAGTGTTGCTTATGTATTTTTGATTTGCTTTCCTGTACAGCACACTGTTTCCTGATCTATCAAACGACAAATATAATTTAATTCTATAAGGGGGTGACAGTTATTTATATCATATGTACATTTTGTGTTGTTCCTGATTAAACACTTATTTTAAAGACATTTTCTGCTGATAAACTTCTTGCAATTGTGGTGATTTGTGCAAACTAATTGTATAGAAAGCATGCAATAATGAAATGTCAGATACTATATATAATATACAGATTTTCCACAACAAGTTACCATTTAATTTTTGTTGGGATTATTAAGTTGTAAAATAAGCAACGTGACTTTTGGGGTATAACAGTATTTTACTTTACAATTTGTATACTTGAATTAGCATTCATCTATTATTATTTTATAGTATATTTGGCTAAATAATAGTATGTTTGATTAAGTAATACCATGACTGCATAATACCATGTTATCTTAAACTCTACTTGTTGGAATCATTAATAAATATACATCACCATTTATTCTGATCAATGCTTTCAGCACAACTGTTGAAATACCGTTTATGTATTTATGACTTAGAATATATCCATCACACATCACACAGAAAGGACACACTCCTTTATTCTCTGGTCAATTCCTATCTTTTTATTATCCACTACCGTCATTCAGTCTGTATAAGTTCCGTTCGTTTTTGTCATTTGCTTCCATCGGTCAATATACGTTCCTGTCCATTTTTTGTCATTAGCCATCGCACCCAAGAACTCACCATAAAAATAACCAAGCTGAACATGAAAATATAATGTAAAAATCACCAACTAGACATGCAAGTGGAAAATATAATGTGAAAATCATTGAACTGCAAAATTGATTAAGGTGGTTAAAGTGGACACATAATGTGTAAATTTCAAAATGATGAGAAATTATCATTATTCACAGTGACATCAAATATCTATGTATGATATTTAGCTTGATGAAATAACCAAGATGGTTGTAGTGTAAATTAAACTGTAACCCCTGATGTCGACTTCAGCAGACATTCTGTGTTTTTATTAGCAAATGTATAATCTGTTGTTAAAAGTAATAGATGTCTTAAATCTTGTGTCTTGAATTTCAAAAAGTAATTTTCAGTCACGTGAAGATGTGGATCGCTGTAGACTGAAAACGTAAATTTATTAGCTCCGACCTCTGAGGGTGAATGCGCTACATTATAGGATTTGATAATATCACTAACTTGTAGTTGTGTCTCGCTACCCACAACCTCATTGAGTGAAAAAACGTCATTCACCGAGCACATACTGGTAAGCCCAACTTTACTAACTGAACACATACTGGCAAGCCTAACGTCATTTACAGAACACATATCCGTGAGCCTGACGTCATTTACCGAACACATTCCGGTTATCCTAGCGTCTTTTACAGAACACATACTGACGTCATTTCAACCCTTATCCTGCTGTATTAGAAGATATTGTTTTCGTCCATTTGAAGCTGGAATTGCTAACATAAGTGACCATTTCTATATATAACTAGTAAAGTATTCGGGGATCCCTCCTGGTTTGACACTAACATAATTAATGGGCATACACTGTCAAAAATAATTTAATTTAAACAAAGAGATCAAAGGGTTATTTTGAATTTGTAATCATCATAATTGCCTTAGTTAGATCCTTCCGCTTCATTTGAATACCCATGTTATGATTCTACGGCCATTATTAAATGTTTTTTTTACTCTTTTAGCACGGGGATCGACTTTAGACGTTGTCAGAATCTGACGTCTACAGACGTCAGATTTTAACGTCTAAAGTCGATCCGCTAAGGCTGACTTATGTCGCTTTTAATATGTTTTATTAGAAATTATCACCCGATCTAATCACTGTTATCGGGAACGAAATGAGCGTTTAAACATCAAGATTTACAAATGTTTTTTAAAAAAAATATGAGTAATTTTCACCCACTTGAAGTTGTGGGTCGCGGTAGCGAAACACAACTTCATGGAAATGACCTCGAATAATCAGAATAGTTTCAGAAATTGATTGCCCAGTCAAAATCACATGAAATTGAGGTATTACACTTTTTCCTACACTTTTTTATTTGTTCAAAAGTAATATTTACCCTTTAAATTGACCTTTGACCTTGATTTTACAAAAATGACAAAACTTTGCAAGCTGGTACTCATCGTATTTGAATTCAGAACAAAAAAATTATAAGAAACATCAATAAAACATTGTATATGTAACAAAGCAAGGTTAGGTTACCTCTAGCTCGGACTATATTCGAGCCCTGACGTTCTGATACCGTCATGAGAAAGTGAAAGTCCAAATGGTTAGCGTTTTTTATTTACTTTATTGTAACGGTCGCGTCTTGTTACGTAGTTGATAGGTATTATATGACTGAACCTGCTTACCAAGTGCTCATTAGCGGAAGAATATTCAGCAGATAAAAAAGAAAGAGTTTATAGCGAGCTGGGGAACGTCGGGGTACCCAATATGGCGAATTGAAGCTTACACCGAGGTCCCGTTATGGGTCATAACGGCCGACGAAGGACTCCTCCCAATCTTGCCATCAAACTCAAATAACTTCCTTCTCCGTCCGATCAACGGTATTAAATAAACTAGGAAACTGTCTTCTCTCTTGTCATGTTTAATTGATTAACATGTTAAAACCACATTGCACAACCCGCCGCGCACGGCACATCTCTATGACTTGGTGAGAGCGAGCTGCGGCACGTCCGCGGTCGCCGAGTATCACGCTTCAAGTGAGGGAAAAATACTACGGGCCGCACCACGCTGCTCTGCGTGCACACGACACCACAGTATGACAACGGGGCGGTCATCTCCGTCAGGCTGCGTCCAGGAATCTGGGGATGACTGCCACATTGACTAAGCGATGTCAGGATCCTACAAGTTTTCTGTTACAAAACAATGCTGTCAAATGAGCTAACAGGAGAGGTCGTGGCATGCTTTCTCGATGTTGGTACTGCGTCTACGCCGCTGGCCGACATTTAGACGCCATAGAATGATGTACGGCGTTTATTCTCCATTGGCTGGTCAGTTACTTCAGAATCGAACATGATCATACTTGGAACAGTGACACGGACTGCTATTCCTCAGATAAAATTACCACTTGATAGAAGTCCCAGGCAAAACATCGTGGAGCAGATACCACTACTCTGCTCATGGTTCTACATCCAGTGGCGGATCCAGCATAGGGCGTACCCGGCGTACGCCCCCCCCCCCCCCATTAGTAGTGAAAATACTTTTTCAGCCAAAATGTGGCTTACGCTCCCTCGTCTAGCACATTCTGGATCCGCCACTGTACATCAAAGACTGACTATCATCAGCTAGTAACGCTGGTCATTTTGGGTGTATTAATTGTGTATTTATTGATGGTATGTAAAATTTTGTTGTTGTTGTCTTGTATCACTCATTTATTTGACAGGCTTTGTATCACATCACATAGAGCTAGAGCAAAATGCATGACAATAATATGACTGCAAAAAGTGAAAAATGGAGCTGCAATATGAGCTTAAAGAATACTTTTAGCCTTTCACTCAAAATGCCAGAAATTTACATAGCCCTAGATCATTTTTAGTGTGACAATATTTAAATTGTGTAGCTGTAATTATTGTTCTTCGTTTAATTTTTTTCTGGCATAACATATTTGAAGAAAAAATTTAAACATTTTTTTCTCATAATCATGTAGGCCTACATCATACAAGCGAAGGGTATATGGAGGATTATCTTATACTTTTTTTTAGTTTTCTTCGTGCCGTTTCCTAGCCGCTTCAACAATGCTGGGATATTTGACTTTGGTGTTTATCGTCCTTACTCAAGCAGAAGATGTGATGGAGGATTGCCCCGCCAAACCACCCTGTACATGCAACATGGAATATAAAAGAGTATGTATAAGCGCTAAAATATAAATATTTAAACCATGGAAGTCAAAGTGTTTTTTTTCAAATTGAAATCATCATAAATGTCTTAGTTCTTAGCTCTTCCCGCTTTATTTGAATACCTATGTTATGGTTCTAGGCTACTGTCATTATAGTTTTTTTTTCCGTGCGGGGATCGACTTTAGACGTCAGATTCTGACGTCTACAGACGTCAGATTCTGACGTCTAAATTCAATCCCCGCACAGTAAGGGCTAATATTCAATCTTTTTAAATAGTTTTGGATACTTTAATCAATTCCAAAAATATGTAGGCCTATTTATCGAATATGTATTTGATGTTTTGTATTCTCATTGAAAACCATCCATTTCCATCTGGAATTTGAACCCCAGTAGGTAATAATTTGATGCAAAATATCTGGTATAATAATAGGAACATGACAGTATTTTGTGAGGGCGGTGATAGTTATTTTGATATAAATATTTGTGAACCTCTGGGAGCGTGAGGTGGTCACCTGCGTGAGAGTAGCGTGTTGACTCGTCGAAGGGTGAACGGTAGAAACCACCTAACACTCACCATCATATCGTAAACTTCATCTTCCCCGTCGGGTCGACGGTTCTGATTAACTCACAAAACTCCTCTTCTGCTTATCATATTTATTGGTCTAGACATTGAATAACAGCAACGTACAGCCCCGCGCACGACACGTCTTAGTTAAACTGGTGACATGTTGTAGCGCCTGCACTACAACACAGTTTAATGGGTATAGAAATATCAGTATAAATAATGTAAAATATGAAGTGATTATAAAATGAACGACTTTTCAAGTCACTATATCTCTATGAAATTGGAGTGATTGTGTAAAAACTACAAGTCTAAGTCAAAACAGTGTCATTGTCAAAACAAATATATAATATATACTATAATACTATATACTATAATCAAAAAAGTAAGTAAGTAAGTAAGTAAAATATTTGCTTTACTTCACTTTTCGGCCAGTATGGCCATTTAAGTGAAAATTCCAGGTATTACAATATCCCATATTGTATAGTTAACGTAGTAAAGGAAAGACAAAGCTAATAAAAGCATGTTCGTACTAAAATATTCAATTTAAAGTTTTTGATATGATAAGATGACGATGCTCCTGGCACCTATATGTAACGAGTCTGATGACATGTTGAAGCGCCTGCACTACAACACAGTTTAATGGGTATAAAAATATCAGTATAAATAATGCAAAATATGAAGTGAATTTAAAATGAACGACTTTTCAAGTCACTATATCTCCATGAAATTGGAGTGATTGTGTAAAAACTACAAGTCTAAGTCAAAACAGTGTCATTGTCAAAACAAATATATAATATATACTATAATACTATATACTATAATCAAAAATATAAACCCATTTAGACATAAATATGAATGACATAAACAATGAACAGAGAAACCATTAAGTAAGTAAGTAAATGTCTTCTTTACTTCACTTTTCGGCCAGTATGGCCAGAGAAATCATGAAACCACAAAAAATTCTCAAAAATTAAAGACTTACAGTGCCCCCACAGTTGGTAATAAGGTCTGTGATATTGGAGGACATCACAGAGCGATCACAAACCGTGAGGACACCGTAAGTCACCACAGGCTAATTGTACGGCAATGGCTTCTCTATGACATGCTGCATTATCCGCCTGGATGCCACAGAGAAACCTTTAAAACAATAAAGTGAAAAATAATTATATGGCAATGGTTTCTTTCGGCCATCCCGTCCATCGCCAGGATGCCAAAGAGAAACCACTGCAAACACAAAAACCAAATCATAGAGGAATTATGAGTAGACCTACAATGCTCCCACAGCTGGGGATCGGGTCTGTCATCGAGAACTAGCACGACAGAGCGATCATAATCCGTGAGAGCACTGTAAGGCACCACAAGTACAATGAAAAAATATATAAAATATATAAATATGAATATATAGGGAATACATAAAGAATTTGAACTAAAAACCATTCGAAAATAAACATAACAACCTCAGTACCACCGGAAAGCAAACACAAAAAACTTCACGTCAAAAAAATAAAAAAACCTGGTTTGATGAAAGGTTTGGGTGTGCTTGGCCTTCTAAGAAGTTGCCCAGGGGGACCACGCGGAGGTGACACCCTTCCCCCTCATCAAAAAAGTAAACCCATTTAGACATAAATATGAATGACATAAACAATGAACAGAGAAACCATTAAGTAAGTAAGTAAATGTCTTCTTTACTTCACTTTTCGGCCAGTACGGCCGGAGACATCATGAAACCACAAAAAATTCTCAAAAATTAAAGACTTACAGTGCCCCCACAGCTGGTAATAAGGTCTGTGATATTGGAGGACATCACAGAGCGATCACAAACCGTGAGGACACCGTAAGTCACCACAGGCTAATTGTACGGCAATGGCTTCTCAATGACATGCTGCATTATCCGCCAGGATGCCACAGAGAAACCTTTAAAACAATAAAGTGAAAAAATAATTATATGGCACTGGTTTCTTTCGGACATCCCGTCCATCGCCAGGATGCTAAAGAGAAACCACTGCAAACACAAAAAAACAAATCATAGAGGAACTATGAGTAGACCTACAATGCCCCCACATCGAGAACTAGCATGACAGAGCGATCACAATCCGTGAGAGCACTGTAAGGCACCACAAGTACAATGAAAAATATATAAAATATATAAATATGAATATATAAAGAATATATAAAGAATTTAAACTGAAAACTATTCGAAAATAAACATAACAACCTCAGTAAAAAACCACCGGAAATCAAACACAAAAAACTTCACGTCAAAAAAAATAACAAAACCTGGTTCGATAAAAGGTTTGGGTGTGCTTGGCCTTCTAAGAAGTTGCCCAGTCGGGACCACGCGGAGGTGACACCCTTCCCCCCCCCCCGACTGCCACAGTAATCAAGCGAAGTAGGGATCCTACATTACCCCCGGGTTAGTGACAACGTAGAGACTGCTTCGTGCAAGTAGCGGGGGTTGTATATAACGTAACCTTTTATAACTAACCAGGGTGTGAAAAATTACAGCGTGGGTGGTTATTGTTAATACAGCGTGGGTGGTTGTCGTCGCAGCATCCGTAATTAAAATATTGTCCCATCCTTGTAACACCAATTGTCCTATCCTCGTAACACCAATTGTCCTATCCTCGTAACACCAATTGTCCTATAAATTACATATGCTGCTAGCTGCGACCAACCGATTCATCTGATTAACATTTCCATTATAATTTAGCAAATATCTTGCTCAATAATGTAATTACAATTTACATATTCTACACAATGTTGCCAGGCCTGTAGTAGCCTAATAGTTGCGTAATCAAAATATACTCAAACATTTTACGTAAATTGCTCGTGCAAAATGACTACCTAAATTACATGCAATACAATGTGAAAAAATGTAATAGTGCGATGCGTGTGGCTGGTCTCACAGTCTTTATCGTTTGGCGCTATAATAAACTGCGAATGCCAGCCGCACGAATCGAGCACGTGTGTGGATGGTGCGTCCAACACATGCTAAATATAAAACGATTAATTGCATTCACTGATCGTCAGGGGGCAGTACTCGAGTACTGTATCGAACATGCTTCGCATTATCGGTTCGGTTCGTGGGGTCGATTGTGTGTATCGTAGCGTCGGTTCGAATGCAAATACCCAAATCCCCGTTAGCACGAGAAGTAAAATACTGAATGATCGTGCTCGGGCCGTGTTGGCCTTTATTATGAGCGATCACAGCAGGCGTCTCACCGTGTGATAGCCTTGAGTTGCATTATGCGGTAACGCTATGACGTACCTGATTCGGGCGCGTGCCCTACCACAGGTTTTAATAAAATTCTGCGATTTGGTCGCAAAAAGACATAATTAGCCTACATGTTTCGATGTGCGGTGGAACTAGTTGTTCCACGAAATGTCCGTGTGGGACATGACCGGCTAGTTGCCGGCGCGCCAAACGCAAAAGTCGCCCTCTTGCGTTGGCAAAACATCAAAGTTAAAAACGCACGTGTCTGCGTCTGATCACCGGACGTAAGGTGAACAGAAACAGACCCATGCATCGTCGCAAAAGTCGGTATCGATGTATCATAAAAGTCGGAGGCGATATAAGGTACGAAAATATGCAATCTGGAATTAATTAAAAATTCACTAATATTGAATTGAATGATGACTAATCTGAAAAACAATCAGGTTTAGAAATTATCAATGTTCGGTAAGCCTAATGCAGGTAGGTATAATTAAAATGACTGATGAAATTCTTGTTCTTCTGTAATGTCAGTTAAAATTATTGGTTTAAAACTGAAAAACTAAAGTTCTGATGTCGATGCTGAGCTGATGCTGTAATCTGGAAGGTCCATTATTAATATTATTATCAGTATTGTCGATTTCAGCAATGCGGGGTGTAAACTGTCTCGCACTTGCTAAAAAATGTTGATCGCTGAATCTGGTCATGCTGTGTCATAACAGTAAATGTGGGGAATCCCCGGACAGTAGACGCTGTTGAGAATACTGCTGATGCTGATTGCTAACCGTGTCGGCTGAAGCAGACAATCACGTATGCTGTGCTGTATGCTGATGCGTGGTGTACATGCCCACGCTGTGTTCTGTATGGTGGACAGCACCGTGGTACATCGGCAACACAAGACGCCAGTGCAGCGCCTGTAACTGTCTAAGGCTGAGAGGTAGGCCCAAATCACACACCATGCTGACTCGTGCCACAAACCTGTCAAATCGGGTTACTTTAAAACAGTGTATAAAATGACATGTCGGTCATTTGAAATTGTTTATTTAATGAAATAAAATGTCGTATATAGGAAAAAATGCCAAACTGTCGTTGGCCATCACTCTATTGACTGTTGAAGTGATGCACCTCTCCACCATGTCGGTGGCTAGCCTTTAGATTGCTGGCGCACACCCCAGGCCTTTGGCCAGGGTATGCGGTCGCCACTCTCCGTGGCCTAATTCCGTGTCTATTTCCGTGTCGCGCGTGGGGTAGCTGTACATTGCAGTCTAGACCTGATGGAAAATGTCTGTAAATGTTGAATCTTAGAAATGTAGGCTGTAGAAATTGTCTATGCTATGTCGCATGTTGCGAGAAACAGGGGTTGCTGAGATATTTGAATATCGTCACTGAGATTGCACATAATTTCTTTTCACTTATTCACACACATAAATAATTGTTTAGTGAAAACTGTAGGTCAAAATTGTACATAAAATGCCAGAAATAATTACTACATGCTATGCTAAGCAATGATAATAGTATATAGTAAATCGACCTGGAAAAACCCATGCAAATATTGACAATGTTTCGCAATAGCGCAACTGTCAAGTCGAATATTTCTTTATTTATATAAGTTTTATTCTACAGAAATCGACTATCATGAGAAAATTTCGTTCTCAAACTGATAGGCTAAACGTGACTGCGATAAAAAACAGCAACATTTATTTTAGAAAAATATTTTAAAACGTGACTGACAGTAGTCTATGCGGATTGATGATATAGTACATCATTTCGCTGAAAAATGATTTCTGTGGTGAACATTCCACTTTTTTTTTTTTTATATGGTACGTTCATCACCGAGTCATTCTTAATAACGTCCGAATCAATCGCTCGCTTCGTTTCCTTGACTGACGTATAAGTCAGCTGTCGTCGTAGCGGTTGCGTTTATTTGGTCTGTGGCTGGTGTGTGTATGGTGTATACTGCTAGCATGTGTGGCAGGCAGCTCGTTGCTGTGTGCTTGTGCCAGCGTGCATGTATCGGTGTGTACATATAAAACTGAACAGAAGCCGCGTCTAGCTTCACATTAGCATATTCATGATCTACTCCGTGCCCAAATAAGGCGCTAAAAGTAGGCTAGAGTAACGCCAAACACCAGGGAGCGTTTCGACGTGAAAAAATTATACTATGACTTTAGCAAAATCTCGCACAACTTGTGCTATATTTTCCCTTCCGAAACTGCTTATTTACATTTCTTCTTTTTTAACAGTTTAGAAAAAGAAAATGTATATGTATTTAAAAAAAAAAAATTTAGACTAGACCGTGTATAATTTGAACACGTGAATAGTCTGCTCCACCAAATCAAAATGGCGGCCTAATTTATGCTAATGTGATGAGGCGACACAGGTCCACTGTCCAAGTGCATGCTGGTTATGGCGGGACACGTGTTTGCCCACGGCGGGCGATTAGCTAAGCAAGGGCAACCAGCGTCCAATATGGCGCTCACTTACCAAATACATTTATAACAATCAGCATCCTCTGAAATAACGTATTGTAATAATAATAAAATATTGACCTACGGTCCTGGAAATATATTTAACAGACCAAATAGGACCGTTTATTCACATTCATTTAGGCGATCAATTTTATTTGGCCCTAATCCTAATAAAGGTTATCTGAGTCGAAGTGATATTTTTAAAATTTTTGTCGATTTTTACTGAAAAATCGAAAAATGAGGAGGCTTCGTCTATGGACTTTAAAATCGAGTCACCCAATTATGGCGATCAACGATAAAAAGGAGTTTTCGAAAACACCCATCTCCTACTCGCCTACAGTGGCAATAATAGGATGAAAGCATTTACAAACTCTTACTTTAAAAGGATATAGACTAGGTCTATGAGAAAAAATTTCAGGGTTTTTCTAGAAAAACCGACATGGTCACCATCTTGAAAAAGCGCCAAACACGTGGAATTCCGTCAAAAATAGGAAAATTACGCCGTTTTCGACGTAAAAAAACGTACTTCTCCTCTGATAACTCTTTCTATCTAGTTTAAACTGGCATATTAATATGACCCACAGCTTTCACGTACCTTGGTGAAAAAAATGCTCCTGATTTTTTTCAAAAATCCCTTAATATTTAAATAAAAAACTATCCTTGAAAACAGTCTTTTTCAACTTGATGCTTGGTGAAAACACTGTTGCGTTCTCTATCAGTCGTCAGGGTCACCAGTATGGGAGAGTGTGGAACGTCGGGGGCTCCAGTATGGGCGTGTGGTGGTCACCTGCGTGAGATTAGCGTGTTGACTCGTCGAAGGGTGAACGGTAGAAACCACCTAACACTCACCATCATATCGTAAACTTCATCTTCCCCGTCGGGTCGACGGTTCTGATTAACTCACAAAACTCCTCTTGTGCTTATCATATTTATTGGTCTAGACATTGAATAACAGCAACGTACAACCCCGTGCATGACACGTCTTAGTTAAACTCCAAGCGGGCGACGAGCGGCACGTCCGCAGTCGCTGAGAGTTCTATCGTAAGTGCGGGAAAAGTACTACGGCCGCATGGGATTCGGCCCCATGCACACGGCACCGAAGTACCAAAACGAGGCAGTTATCCACAGTCTCACCGCGTCTTGGAGAGTGGGGACGACTGCCACAGTAAACAAGCGAAGTAGGGATCCTACAAACTCTTGTAGGCTCAGTATGATGGACACGGCAAGTTCTTATATAGTTATGTGATCTGATCTGACTGATCTCAGTCGATAGGACGAGGGTTCAACTGTTTTATCCATAAATCAATAAATCGACTGTATTGTTTTTACAGCCAGGTCTTTTTAGGATAATGTGCAGCGACAAAGGTTTCAACAAGGATAAAATACCCTAATTTAAGAAATTTGGAAACGAAACATCTCGGGTTTACTTGCACTTCACAATGAATAAATTGGATGATCTACCTCAGAATATGTTTAAATTAAATGAAAGTAAAATAAGCTCAGTGGATATAAGTCGAAACAGATTCACAAATCTACCTTTGGCCTTGAGGAACCCTACTCGTTTATTGTTCCTTAATCTGGATGGAAATATGTTTGCTTTAGACGAAGAAGACCAATTTATCAACCCAACACAGTTGGTGATTTTACATTTGGCTGACAAAAAGATCAGAGTAATAAAAGAAAATGCGTTTTTAGGGCTCAAAAAGTTGATGGTGTTATACCTCGACGAAAATGCTATAAGAAATATAGAAGCTGATCTTTCTCAGCATACCCCATTGCTGATGACTATTATTTTGAAAGATAATGTGTTGACTGATACACCTAATTTGGGAAACCTTCCAATCCTAAGCAAGATATCGTAGATCTAGCTGGGAATCAAATACGCGTGTTGAAAAATACATCATTTTCTACCCTGGTGAATATAAGAAAAATATATCTCAGGAGAGATAACTTACAATCCATAGATAAAAATACATTCTGCAATTTGAATCGTCTCGATCATGTGGATCTCAAGTCTTGTAATTTGACTTCTCTGCCTCCAGGTTTATTATCTGGTTCACCAGTCACCTTTCTGAATCTTTATGACAACCACCTGACAGACAGTAATTCACTGGTGGACTCCATAATAGGGTCACAACTGAGTTGGATGTTTATCAGCTATAATAAATTCACATACATCACGCCTAGGTTGTGTCAGTATTTTAATTTTGTAGCAATCTACATAACTGGGAATCCAATTGAAGATGTTCCAAAGGTGACTAATTGTACTAACCTGATTTGGCTCGGCATTAAAATGACTAAGATTACCACGTTACACGAGTATCAATTTAAAGGACTCATTAACTTTTGTGAATTGTGGTGGGGAGGTTCTCCATTTCATTGTGATTGTCATCTCAGATGGGCTGTCTCCGATCCTCGAGGATTTTTGCACCATGGAAGTAATTGTAATGAGGATACATGTGCCGAGCCTCCTGACAAGAGAGGCAAACTTCTCAAAGATTTATCACCTGATGATCTGGTCTGTGATTCAACAAGGGCAGCTATCACAACAAAACGCTCAGACATCACCACCATATCCACAGGTTCTAACACTAATACATTCAACGCCTCTTCAGCATCTTAAGATATTGTAACTGTGATAAGAGAACGGCGAATCAACAAGCCGTCCGTGGGGCATAACTCCAAGAAGACAGTGATAACATTGTGCTGTTTCATTGTGATGATCGTACTGGGAATGGTTGCAGGGCTGTCTTTGTATTCAGGAAATATAAATGGCAGAATGTGAGAATGCCAAGTGAGGATGCTCGCTACATCAGTTCTGAAATGGACATAATTGTGAACTTGAAACTGAAGGAGCAAATTCCTCAGATTATCCAGACACGCTTTCGCCAAATCAGCCCGTGAGAATGTCCTGTTTGGTGGAAGCAGATGAAATGGAAGAACCAATCTAGACCCATCAAGAACTTATAATATATGCAAAGTGTTGAATCAAGAAATTTCAAGAACTTTTAACAAGTGATCATGAACTCTTTACCAGGTTTAGTGAAATCTATCCAAACGGTCGCAAATCGTCGCAAACGGTTCCAAGTGGTTGCAAATGGTCGCAAACGGTCTCAAATTGTCACAAATGGTCGTAAGTCGTCACAAACGATCTCAAGTGGTCGCAAACTTTCGGTAGCGGTCCCAAATCATCGCAAAGGGTCGCAAATGGTCGCAAACATTCACACACTTTCGCAAATGGTCGCAAATTATTGTAAATGGTTGCAAACTGTCCAAGCGTTCGTAGATGCGCGCAAACTGTCTCAAACGGTCACAAATGGTCTCAAGTGGTCGAAAACGGTCGCAAATTGTCGCAAACGGTCGCAAATCGTCGCAAACGGTCGCATACTGTCGCAAATGGTCGCAATGTACATTTTATTTTCAGCCACCAAACTTATTCGCCCAGATTTCTTGTTGATTCAGTTACATGTACCTCTAGTTTTGTTTTGTAATGAAGTTACTCACTTGACATGTTTGAAGCATCCCCATCCCTAACGTATTGGAACCTTTACAAACGCTGGTCAAATATTTATACTGGACACTCTAACACATCATAATTTAATAATCTTAAGTAATTCTAGAAACAATGCATCTGGTGATATTTCTACTAGTCATGATGAGGGAATTAGCCCTATGATGTTTTTACCATTATGTTCTAAAATTGGAAATGAAAAATAATTATAAAGAGTACATCTGTTTAATCAATTTTTGTAATTCATTAATGAAAAAAATTGACCAATTATTCGGTGCAAGTTTTTTTTTGTCATTTCACACACCAATAAATGAGGAATTATGCCTACACTTTTTTCTTACCATTCTTCAAATAATGGGTTTGTGCTGGTTATTCTACATTTTCAAAATGACGGCAAAACCCAAGATGGCTACCATTTGTGCAAGGTCAAACTATAAAGTGATCCAATTTGCGACAGAATTGTGGCAGATCTATGATTCTACTGCTACCATTATAGTGTTCCAGTGTTTTCATGTAGGCCTATACCCGACGTAGTGGTGTGGCCAGAAAGTACTTTAGACATGGCAATATGGGTAGAATCCATGATGGCTAACATTTGTTCCATAGCTAAACAATAATTTAATATCATATTCGACTGAAGATAAGACAATTTACGATGTTGATGTCTACCGTGGGTTTTTTGGGTATGTATGCCGGACATGGTGGTGTGGTAAAAAAGTACTTTAGACATTGTATCGTGGGTAAAATTCAAGATGGTCGTCAGTTGGATATGATTATTTTTGAAGAGCAAAGAGGGACACAAAGATTGCCGCAACTAATTCTGCCTACCGAAAACTCATTCCAGACACAGCTCGGGCAAGCTACTTCGACATTACAATACGTCATATACAGAACATCTTTAAAAATGTCCAGTCCACAGAAACATGTGGGGCCTATATACTAAAAGTGCTGTCTCCACTGAGGTGACATGAACAAAATGTATATAGATACATTAAAACAATAATAATAATTAATTTTCTATCACACAATATCCAGTCTGTGGCTACCCAAGAGGCCTTACAAAGCATATGCATCTAGTCATTAGCACTTTGGAAAATATAAATCTTAAGCTGCGACTTAAATTTGTCACAGGCCCAACCCAGGGTGAGTTCGACACAGGCTCAAAGGGTAGGTCAAGCCACTGACCGAGATTCATCCACTAAGAGGATGTGACATTGGGGGGCGTCTCGGAGCTATGACCCACCTGGGGATGATTAGCTACCAAGTGCCCGCAGGTGCTTGTGATAACCGGCCCAGGTAACTCTGGGATATAGGTCCGGTGGTCAGTCAGATTGAGGTCAGGCTGATTGCAACCGGACCCAGTGACAGGACGTTGGTCTCACAGCCCTGTCAAGTAGTCCCACGACCAATATGGACCTGCTGTGTCAACCCACATACACAGACTGCACATGCACAGAAATCTCACTGCATATAATAAAAATGAGCTCCGGTTGGGCTCGCCAAAAATATTTTAAAATGAAATAAAAAATAGTGTCACATGTTCATATTTGCAGAGGCAAAGCATTCCATAAAACAGGGCTTGCTTTCGCGAAGGACCGTTCACCAACAGTCACAATAGTAACCCGTTGCCCTTTAACTCATCTCAAATGCCCTTTAATGCCTCCACATCACCCTTTACCGCCTCTTCGTAGCCCTTCAATGTGTTTCATCTCTGTCGCCCTTTATTGCCTCCCCATCCCCCTTTTCTGTCGCCCTATAACTTTCACACATCTTCGTCGCCCTTAAACGCCTCCCAATAGCCCATTAAGGCCTCTCCACACCTTTTAACACCTGCCCTTCAAACTCTAACGCCTTTCCGTCGCTTTTTACCGCCTCCGCAGTGCCCGTCAACGCATGTTTATCGCTCTTTTACATCTCCTCATTGCTTTTTAATGCCTCCCGTCACCCTTTAACGCATACGATGGGCCATCATAAAATTGACATTGGACTATTTAGTGTTTACTGATATCACCTACATACAGTTAACCTGCAAATGTGATACGTTGACCCAATATAATTTTTTATTTTATTTAGCTTTCGACCAATACCGATATTTAATACAGACACACAAAAAAACATATATCATATATCAGGAATTGACAGATGGGGGGAGATGATTTTTTGAAGCATTTATACTCACCACAAGCCAGCCTCTTATATGATCTATAGGGGTTCGGAAAATTTTAAAATCTAAGGCCTTAAATGACGCATTCTGGAGCATATTTTAGTCGAAAAATGGTCTATTTTTGTTTTTTCTAGGACCCTGACCCCCCTCTGGATCCGCCACTGAATTAGTCTAAAATGCGCGTGTTGTGCTACCGAAATACGATATATAAGCCTACATACTAATATAATTTGGACGCTGTGGCTCCTCGACTATCAACACCTGAGTATCGACATTAGAGCCTTCAGCAACCTCGCTGCCGAGTTTTTGGAAGCATAGCGAAAAGCTTTTCTCCATCAACTCATAGGTCGCGGTAATATCGTTGTAGGCCTTTAGAAAATATATTTTGGCGTAATGGTGGGCCAGCGTCGCAGACGGTGTCCCATCATTAAAAAACATTGGTTCAACGTGTATTGCTTGATGGAATGTATGATGGAAATGCAGAATTCGTTAACTGCTTGGTTGAAAAGTTAGCAGTTACTGCCTTTTATCTTTTGCATATAAGTTTTCCTCTGATGCATAAACATGAGTTGTTACGTTGGATGTATAGCTCGTTATGACAGACAGATAATAATCAGCAGGCATGTTAAATGGTCCTCATTGAAAGTGTAATGTTTTCAAAATAAAAGCTGATGAACCAAAGAAACATAATACACCATAAAACCTATATGTTCTTCTAGGGGTGCAGCAAAATTTAAATTTTCAGAATCAGCCCCAGGACTAAAAAGGGTTCTTGCGAACAAAAGGACGTTGACATTTGAATTGACTTTTGAAATATAATATAACTTATGTAACAAATTATGTAAGTTATTAAATATAAGCATATTATAGATCTACCAGTTATTTATGCTAACATATGCTAGTTATCCGCAAGACAGATCTTTATTAAGTCGGAAAAAAATATTTGTAGCATTTTCATTGATTGTCCTTGGTATTTAATTTTGACCTTGAACTTGACCTATTGTGAATGTGAAATATTCATAAATCATCCTTGCTGTCATTTTTTAGTGGCTCAATGATCGTCAAAATCTCTGAAATACATGTATTTCATGGGATATGGCATAATCGAGATTTTACGGTGTGCGTGGCGGCCATTTTGGAAAATGCTAATCAAAAAGATGTCACTGGGTAATTTTTCGACATCAGGCAGAAAAGATGTCTTGAGGTCTACTGCATGGGACCCAAATCAGTCAAAAATGCATTTCTGTATGAAATTCCAGGTTAGACCAGGATTCTGCTTGCGTATGTGTGTATGCCTATATGAGCTCTATTGATTCTTCATAAGCAATTAATTCCATGCCAATGAACAATCAATAGCAGTTTCGTCAAGCAATGGATCACATTAGCGATCCACAGCTTGAAGAAAATAATGGAATTTATGAAATTTACTTATGAAAAACGACAGTACTGGTACTGTATGACTTATACAGTCAAAACAGAACAGTTAAATGTGAGGGGAGTATCCAGAGGTATGTGCCCAGGGTACTCTAGCACCCCCCCCCCCTTAATTTGCAGAATGATCATGATTTTACATCTATGCATTTCAGCCAGGCTCTCATATTTTCATTTTACAGCAATATAGCACGAAATCGTATCATTTGGTGTTCATTTAAAAAAAACAAAAAACTGGGCTACCCTGTCAAATCACTTCTCATATATTTAAGCACCCCCCCCCCCTATTTTATTTCTGGATAAGCCACTGAAGGTGGGCGTTGGGTGTTGGGTGTTGTATCATATATCCCAGTAAACACATTACACTGACCCAATGCTTATCTAACGTTGGTCCACCGTCTGAGGCGCTAGCGCAACAATAAATCGACAACGATTCAGCGTCTCGTGTGCACTGTGTATACATTAAACACAATACGCTGACACGATGCCGGTTTACTGTTGGCCCACCGTCTGCGACGCTGGCCCAACATTAAACCGACATTGGCTCAATTTCTTGTTCACTGTGACTAGCTAAACGCGAGACATTGAGCTTTTAACGTATTATGTGCTAGCATTAAATAAAAGCAAAGAGTGATCTTATAGATGAATGAATGAATGATGTATGAATGAATGAATGAATGAATGAATAAATGAATGAATGAATGAATGAATGAATGAATGAATGAATGAATGAATGAATGAATGAATAAATGAATGAATGAATGAATGAATGAATTAATTAATTAATTAATTAATTAATTAATTAATTAATTAATTAATTAATTAATTAATTAATTAATTAATTAATTAATTAATTAATTAATTAATTAATTAATTAATTAATTAATTAATTGATTAATGAATGAATGAATGAATGAATGAATGAATGAATGAATGAATGAATGAATGAATGAATGAATGAATGAATGAATGAATGAATGAATGAATGAATGAATGGGGTTTTGGTATAAACGTTGACCCGCAGTAGGCATATGCATGGCTGGCCCAACTATAAACGTTTGTTTTGCCGAACTGCTTGTTTCTATGTTTCATTCATTTGAACAAAATTTTGATTATTCGTGCAAAATGACAAGTTCAGTTATTTGTTGAACAGAGAGTCTATCACAATTTATTTGTGTGTGGCATGTTATTTAGTCGTTTCAGATCTTGTTATTGGCTGATAAAATCACCGTTATTGGGAACGAAATGTGTGTTTAAACATCAACTTTTTCAAATGTTTGGTCTCAAATTAAACAAATATTTGTAATGTTCGCCCACTTGAAGTTGTGGATCGCGGCAGCGAGACACAACTTTAAGTAGGTGAAAATTAAATCGGATGACGTAGCAGGCAAAGGGTTGAATCCGCATCGATTAACCGCATGGTCGTTTCTGATACTGCTCGTCTATGCTCCCTATACGCTTTACGGTCTGATGCGTGTTGTAACACAATAAAGTCATGGCGCGACATGATTGTGACGTGTAAACATATACAGGAGACCTGTATACATATTATACCTGCAGCATGTGCATACTCGACCTGCAATAGTCAAACACAACACTGGTGGAGTCTGTTACGCAGGAATAAATGACAACGGAAAGTACTACTCGGTTTTTATGCGTGTAAAACAGGACAATATCATTGTATGAGTTTATTCAACAGGACGGAATCGTTTTTATATGTTGTAAAAAAGACATTATATTAGTAATCTGCAATTAAACCACCAAGAGGTGAGTCTATGTTTACATGCTGCTCTGCAAATCCTAAAGGCGATATCTGCTCACTTGTAAAGTAAGCAGATACCGCCTTTTGAATTTGCAGAGCAATATGGCATGCATGCGGGCGTGTCGGCCCATTGTATCAAGTATATTGTAATCACAAAACGAGTTTAGTCACACTCAAATCAATCATAGATGTTGAACCAATGGTGGTTTATTGTTGGGTCAGCGTTGTAGACGATGGACCAACAATTACCCACCACTTAGGTTAAAGCAGCTCCTTGGGATGACATCAATTTTCACAGATCATGATTTTATTTAAAAAAAAAAGTTTTTAGTTTTTTAAAAATATGTTTTATTCACATTTTTATGAATCCTACTGTAACCCAAACAAACTTTTTGTATACCTAAACACCTGCTAAAGAACGTTTGAATGTGCCTGAAGCATTGGGCCACATATTGATGCCGTCGGCCCAGCGTTGAGCAGACATTCGGTGCTGCGGGGGTACCCCCTGATCAACCCTTTCCCACATCAATTAGGGCGGCAAGTATTGATGTAACTATGTGGTTACTTTGATAATGCGCCTGAGATGTCAGTATTTGTATTTTATTTAAGATCAGTAGATTATATAACTTCATATAAATTAAACTTTCAAAATTGACAAAATTGAAAATTCTCATCCCAAGGAGCAGCTTTAAGAGCCGTAGAAGTTCATTGTAATAAATACATTGCAATTACACAACGAGAATTCTCACATTGTAAACAATCGGAGGCTGTTTTTTTAACCCTTATCCCGCTAAATTATATAATTTAAATTTTCACCGACTTGAAGTTGTGTCTCGCTACCTCGACCCACAACTTCAAATGGGTAAAAATTACGCATATTTATTTAATTTGAGCCCCAAACATTTTCAAATGTTCAAACGCTCATTTCGTTCCCAATAACAGTAATTTGATATGCTAATAAAATGGATTAAAAGTGATTTAGAAAGGCAAGGGTTAATGGTGAACCAGCCAGCGTTGTAGACGGTGTAGCAACATAAAAGCAACATTGCGGATTCAAGTGTTTTGCAACATAAAATACTAGTCTCTAATTATAATCAGTGAAATATGCAGGGGTTTTTTCATGACCATTCTAGAATTGTGGTTATTCAGAATTCGTCATCAAGGAGGCATATTTCCTTTGCATTGCATTTTTTGCAGCATTTCATTAAATGCCTGCTTGCAAAGTCGGATATCGCGGTTTCGAACCCCGCTTTGACATTTAAGGTTTAATGAAGCAAAATGTTTCTCGTCCGCTCACATGTAAATATGCAATATTGTGGGGAACCTCCGTGATCAAGAGATAGCGAGCTTGGCCTCAGACCACCAAGGTTCGAATTTCAAATCTTGTGTCTGGAGGGCATTACTATCTCATTCATCTCACCATCCTCAGAAGGTTCTCCTGGCCCAGTTTAGCCTGTATGTGCACACATGTGGCCTAACACCATATTCCGGAGATCCTTTGTATTACCATAATCATGTGCTGCTAGGAAATCTCAATAAAATGTTTAGACCAAAACCCCATTCATTCATTCATTCATTCATTCATTCATTCATTCATTCATTCATTCATTCATTCATTTATTTTTTCATTCCATCATTCATTCATCTATTTATTCGTTCATTTATTTATTTATGCACTAATTATTCATTCACTCATCAATTAATTAATTCATTCATTCATTCATTCATTCAGTCCTTCATTCATTGATTCATTGATTCATTTGGTCATTCATTTGTTTATTCATACATGCATTCATTCATTCATTCATTCATTCATTCATTCATTCATTCATTCATTCATTCATTCATTCATTCATTCATTCATCTATAAGATCACTCTGAGCATTCATTCATTCATTCATTCATTCATTCATTCATTCATTCGAGTTTTCATTTGAAATATTATACAAGGTGGCTAATAGCCCCTACATATTATTAACCCTTACAACGCTGAATTATTTTTGAATAAACCATGGAGACCAAAGGGTTTTTTCAATTTGAAAGTGACATAAATGTCTTATTTAGCTCTTTCTTCTTCATTTGAATACCTATGTTATAGGTCTGCGGTCATTATACATGTTTTAATTCTTTCAGTCTGAACCGTCTTACCGACGTCTAAAAGTAAAGACACAGATGATAGACCAACTTTAAACCTGTATTGTGTCAACGTCGCGTGTTTGCTAAGATCGGGGCGTAAATTGCGGCAATTCCCATCTCAAAATGATAATGATTATACTTCATGAGACTTCCACTCAGCAGCGGTGCTAATACAGCATTGGTTTAACATAAAGGTGAATGAAAATGAGAATAACTACATTGATGCTATTAAGAACTAACCAAGCTGATTGAAAATGAGAATACTTATTTTAGGCACTAAGTCGTTTTCAATGTGTTATATAGTCCTATGTTTTTTTAGCAGGGTAAATCACAATCATTGGGGATTGAAATGTGTGTTTAAACCAGATAATTGGAGCAGGTATAGGGTTTAAACATCATGGTTTCTGTATCTGTATCTGTATATTACGTGGCAGTACGCACTATTGTGCTATCGCGCCACGGGAGTAACTTAGCAAGGCCTGTTATCATTCATAGCCTTATATATGTGCCAAGTACTCCATATTGTGGATTTTTTGAGGTCTCGCCGGATGGAAACTGCGCCTACGTCCATTGAGGTTCCTTTACGTCCAACTCAAAGTCAGTCAGACGAGCCATCTGATTTACGTGGTTCTCCGAGCCCCACGATAGTGCATACGGCACCTGGCAGTCCCAGGCGGTCACCCATCCACTTATGAACCGGGCGCTTAACTTCAGTGATCGAGCAGATATCGATGAGCGAACGCCGTATTCCATTTGCAAATGTTTGGTCTCCAATTAAACACATATGAGTAATTTTCAGCCACGTGAAGCAAGACACAACTTCAAGTGGGTGAACAATTAACCCTTACAGTGCGGGGATCAACTTTAGTCGTCAGAATCTGACGTCTGTAGACGTCAGTTTTTGACGACTAATGTCGATCACCGCACTGTAAGAGTACAAATATTTCTAATGGCCGTAGACCCATAACATAGGTATTCAAATGAATCAGAAATAACTAACTAAGACATTTATGATGATTTTGAATTGAATAAAACCCTTTGGTCTCCATGTTTATATAAAAATATTCAGCGCTTTAATGGTTAAATTCTATAACTTGGCGTTTTAAGGGTTAATGAATAACACAGTATTAAAAGTAAATGTGTTGACCCCATTATTAATTGCCAGGTGACATCAGTAGCCTATATAAGGTTAATGACTAACACAGTATATATAGTTAATTGGTCGACCCCATTATTAATTGCTAGGTGACATCAGTAGCCTATATAAGGTTAATGACTAACACAGTATATATAGTAAATTGGTTGACCCCATTATTAATTGCTAGGTGACATCAGTAGCCTATCAGGTTAATAATTAACACAGTATATATAGAAAATTGATTGACCACATTAATAATTGCTAGGTGACATCAGTAGCCTATAAGGTTAATGACTAACACAGTATATATAGTAAATTGGTTGACCCCATTATTAATTGCTAGGTGACATCAGTAGCCTATATAAGGTTAATGACTAACACAGTATATATAGTAAATTGGTTGACCCCATTATTAATTGCTAGGTGACATCAGTAGCCTATAAGGTTAATAATTAACACAGTATATATAGAAAATTGATTGACCACATTATTAATTGCTAGGTGACATCAGTAGCCTATAAGGTTAATGACTAAACACAGTATATATAGTAAATTGGTTGACCCCATTATGAATGGCTAGGTGACATCAGTAGCCTATAAGGTTAATGACTAACACAGTATATATAGTAAATTGATTGACCCCATTATTAATTGCCAGGTGACATCAGTAGCCTATAAGGTTAATGACTAACACAGTATATATAGTAAATTGATTGACCCCATTATTAATTGCTAGGTGACATCAGTAGCCTATAAGGTTAATGACTAACACAGTATATAAAGTAAATGTGCTGACCCCATTATTAATTGCTAGGTGACATCAGTAGCCTATAAGGTTAATGACTAACACAGTATATATAGTAAATTGATTGACCCCATTATTAATTGCTAGGTGACATCAGTAGCCTATAAGGTTAATGACTAACACAGTATATAAAGTAAATGTGTTGACCCCATTATTAATTGCTAGGTGACATCAGTAGCCTATAAGGTTAATGACTAACACAGTATATAAAGTAAATGTGTTGACCCCATTATTAATTGCTAGGTGACATCAGTAGCCTATAAGGTTAATGACTAACACAGTATATATAGTAAATTGATTGACCCCATTATTAATTGCCAGGTGACATCAGTAGCCTATAAGGTTAATGACTAACACAGTATATATAGTAAATTGATTGACCCCATTATTAATTGCTAGGTGACATCAGTAGCCTATAAGGTTAATGACTAACACAGTACATATAGTAAATTGATTGACCCCATTATTAATTGCTAGGTGACATCAGTAGCCTATCAGGTTAATGACTAACACAGTATATATAGTAAATTGATTGACCCCATTATTAATTGCTAGGTGACATCAGTAGCCTATATAAGGTTAATGACTAACACAGTATATAAAGTAAATTGATTGACCCCATTATTAATTGCTAGGTGACATCAGTAGCCTATATAAGGTTAATGACAACACAGTATATATAGTAAATTGATTGACCCCATTATTAATTGCTGGGTGACATCAGTAGCCTATAAGGTTAATGACTAACACAGTATATATAGTAAATTGATTGACCACATTATTAATTGCTAAGGGGACATCAGTAGCCTATATATGGTTAATGACTAACACAGTATATATAGTAAATGTGTTGACCCCATTATTAATTGCTAGGTGACATCAGTAGCCTATATAAGGTTAATGACTAACACAGTATATAAAGTAAATGTGTTGACCCCATTATTAATTGCTAGGTGACATCAGTAGCCTATAAGGTTAATGATTACCACAGTATATATAGTAAAATGATTGACCCCATTATTAATTGCTAAGGTGAAATCAGTAGCCTATATAAGGTTAATGACTGACACAGTATATATAGTAAATTGAATGACCCCATTATTAGTTGCTAAGGGGACATCAGTAGCCTATAAGGTTAATGATTAACACAGTATATATAGTAAATTGATTGACCCCATTATTAATTGCTAGGTGACATCAGTAGCCTATAAGGCTAATGACTAACACTGTATATATAGTAAATTGATTGACCCCATTATTAATTGCTAAGGGGATATCAGTAGCCTATATAAGGTTAATGACTAACACAGTATATATAGTAAATTGATTGACCCCAGTATTAATTGCTAGGTGACATCTGTAGCCTATAGTTAGGACAAATCAATGGACTGGGATTTGATGCTAACATATAGACAATGATATGATATTTAATTGACGTCAGCAATTATACAGACGTGTACGCTAAAATGGACGTTATTTCAGTGTTGGTTTAATATTGGGCCAGCATCTCAGACGATGGATCAACGTTAAACCACAATTGGTATGACATTGCTTGCTGGAAAATGAAACATTTACTTTTTATTTTTAGTGAAAATCATGATTAATAAAGATTTTTAAACGTTATATAATATGTTTCACTGAATGGGAAAACATTCCAAAATGTTGTATCTCGTTTTAAAAACGTTTTTAAAAATGATTTTATTATGTTTTTTGTCTAATATTAAAAAATAAGTGGTTTTATTCTGACCACCAAGCGAAACAATGTTTTATGACATTTTCATGCGACCATCTTAAAATATTGTAAAAATGTTTTTATTGGACATATTGTTAACTTGCTCTTTGGGAGTCATCTGTCTCAGAAAATGTGTGAATGCGGGTGTATTTGGGCTTACAACTATGTGCACAAATATAGACTAATAAATGAATGAATGAATGAATGAATGAATGAATGAATGAATGAATGAATTAATTAATTAATTAATTAATTAATGCATGAATAAATGAAGAATGAATGAATGAATTAACTAAGCTGTGTGTGGTTGTCATAAATAACAATAAGTCTACATATATATCTCAAGGAATGAATGAATGCATGAATGAATGAATGAATGAATGAATGAATGAATGAATGAATGAATGAATGAATGAATGAATGAATGAATGAATGAATGAATGAATGAATGAATGAATGAATGAATGAATGAATGAATGTGAATTATAAATGAATGAATGAATAAATGAATGAATGAATGAATGAATGAATGAATGAATGAATGAATGAATGAATGAATGAATGAATGAATGAATGAATGAATAAGTGCATGAGTAAATAAATAA
>OZ024913.1:74870528-75028028 GCA_964017125.1 Flabesymbios commensalis | reverse complement strand
GTGTCAGCGGGAATGCCCAGGTATTGTCGAAGCAAAATCCGAATCACTGAATACGATATATTGTAGTGTATTGTGAGGTGGATCAATGAACAAGGTTAACTAAACACCATCCTCTTCCAAATTCCATGAAATTTTGCATTGCATTTTTTTGGTGTTTTCCACAGTTCCTTTCAACTTATTTCAACTATGTCACAAAAATGCTGACTATCTATGATGTATGCCTATGTTAGTGAAACAGTTCACATTCGCTTGTCGGCCACTGATACACAATTAGGTTGATTTATTACGAAACCTCCCGATTATTAATACGAGGTCCAGGGGCCTTGACGCTCGGCACAATCATATTACCAGTACTAATGTTTTCAACCAGCCTTACTTTAGGTTGAACAGGTCTTGTTGGTTAAATGCAAGCACGTAGATGTTACTGGATAACAAATGAGTAATGGAACCAATATGGCTATACTCTTCATAGATTGTAAATATCTTGCATATCAAGTAAAAAGCCATTTATGTGTGTTAAACCTCGTTTGACCCTGAAGGTCAAATATATAAATGCTACTGGATGCACATTGTATGGTTTTCTATATGTGGTTAATAATACTTAATATGAACTATAGCCCTATCTGGTCCACGTTTCAAGAAATATATGTGTAGAAAATTCGTATTGGCCATCCAGTTATCATTTTGAATTAACGGCACTGACTCTGCAAGTTGCCTAGCTAATAGTACTGCACACGCTGAGAACATATATGAGGTAGTCTGTATTTCAAAATTCACCTTCACGAAAAAAATATAACTAATCGTTTGTATTTCTGTTTATCTGATAAAACCAATAGTATTTTATATATAATTATTTATGGAAGCATGAAAAGATCGAACATAAATCGATAAATGTTATATTGTAATATGCATTCATATACCCTCACTTTTGATGGTCTTATATCATGTGTTGTTTGCATTGTTGGACCAGTCCATTTCAAACGTGGTGAATACAGGTCAAACACAAGACATTCAGCCAATGCTGGGTTTCTATTGGGCCGTTGTCGAAGCAACACCAGTCCTGTTTACCCAACTAATTAATATGCATGCATATATGCGTATTGGTAATGAGCAAAGTCATTTATCTCATGTATTTATACACCTATATATTTTGTTGACAGATGTGTTCATGGACCTGTTAACTGGTAATCTGACCTTGGATGACCTTTCTAATAACACCTTGTCCGTCACGGTGGGCACAGCTGAATATGATGCAAGCAGACGCTGGTTGGCTGGAAGTCTCTCATTCTTTGCAAGTCTAATTTTCCTGGTGATACTGTGGGCAACAGCTAAACGGACTCAAGGTAAGGTTTTAGTGGTCCATTCCCATAGTGGATTAGTAATCTGGACGTAGCCATTTGGAATATATGTTAATTTAGTGGCAGATTCAGAGCAGAGCCCCCCCCCCCCCCCGCCCTTTCACTGAACTTTTTTTTTCAAAATTTACCCGTGGACATGTGATTGCGGTCCCCTACTGGATCATGGAGAAGGATGATTGTGTCAGATAACTCCTGGATTGTCAGCGTGGTCAGCTGCTAGAATCTGTTTAGGAACCTGATGTCGGAGAGTGAAATTTTGCAGGTACTTTGTACTATAAAGGACCATGAAAAGCCAAGTGAATCGAAAAGTACATGACATAGCCCGACATGGTGCTTATTATTGTATTGATATTGCAACGAAATGAAGAAAGCAATGTTACACCAAAATTACCTGCTTTCAATGAAAGCGATTTCGCCAAGCAACTTCGCTTAAAAGTAAATGTCTTTACGCTGCAGCAATATTTGCAGCCAATAATGTGGAATTTAACAGTTATCATGTCGTCATATTTAACTTTCGTTAGATATATTTGGACTTTAAATAATAATAAAAAATATATATTTAGCTATTTTAATTAACATTGAATTCATTTTTTTCCAAAACTTAATTTATTATTTTATTATAAATATTTTCTTTAATTTATTTTTTTTATATTTGAAAAAAAAGAGTTAACTTTCAATTTAAAACAAATTGACAGAATTTTTCATCTGTAGACGTCAGATTTTGACGTCTCAACTCGCTCCCCACACTGTAAGAGTAAACATATTAATAATGGTCGCAGACCCATAACATAGGTATTCAAATGAATCGCAAAGAGCTAACTAAGACATTTATGATGATTTCAAATTGGAAAAACCCATTTGGTCTCCATGGTTTTTAAAAAAATATTCAGCGCTTTAAGGGTTAAGGACAGTTTCTATGGAACGATTTCCATCGTGAGAGCTATACAATTTATGACGTGAGACCTAAATATTTATCTGTAGCGTATGTGATTATTTCTATTTCGAAATGATCAGCTGAAAACATGTGGTATCGCATCGTAAATTTTATATCCCTCAAGCTGACAATCATTCGGTTGGAACTGTTTTTACACATACAAATGTAGGTATATGATTATACCTCTGAAAATTACGACTGTCAGCGCATGCCCGTTCCATAGTAGACCATGGGTTCAAGTTATTTTTATCAAAAGCGAAAACTGGCTTGAACTGATTTTGTTTCACTTGCAAATTCGGAGCAGAAAATCACTTATATACTATATGGAAATATATGAAGATAAAAGTAGGCATACTTCCCAGACAAAGTAATCATATTATTTTATTTAGATGTTTTGTTTTCATCAATAAACAGATAAAATGATTTCATAATTATTTTGATGCTGTAATTTGCTTTAGAATCCTGAACTTCAAGACTGTATGACTGCCAAATAATTGTATTTTTTATATTTCAGCCCGATGTGGAGGGGCGCCACCTACCGAGGAGGAGTTGATCCTATCAGAAATGGACCAGAGCGAGGCTATTATTGTGTCGTCATCACTTCAGGATGAGGCTGCCAGTTTGCCGCTTAGTGATCGGGGAAGCTCGGCATTTTACGGAGCCACTCAGCTAGAGGCAGAAGTGAACACTGAGAATCCACATGGTGCCGTCTACATGTAGGCATTGTATAACGGGGCTCTCCTTAATCTATTTATAAAGTCGCATTAGAACTGATTAACCAGGATCGCATGATTTCCGTAAAATGATATAGCGTATTTCGAAAGTTTGACCATTTAACATGTAATACATTGAAATTACGACGTCCCTCTATAAACCAAATGAAATAATTTTAGAATTTTATTACATGTCTAACTTTTGGCAAATTTAATATTTATTATGTCCCGCTGTTAGGATTTGAATAGAAAATGGTTCAGAATTGACTGAGTTATCGGCGAAAATCATGCGATCCTGGTTTAATGTGACTCTGGATATATCTAGTACTTTCTCTCATATATCTAGTACTCTCTCTCTCTCTCTCTCTCTCTCTCTCTCTCTCTCTGTCTCCCTTAATGAGTGTGACAGGGAGCAACCATATGTAATAGATATGATAAACATTCAGCAACATATACATAGCCCCATATATGTAGCAGGAACTCATACAATAGAGGTTTCGTGGAATAAAACACCAACAGAGAATTAAGAAACCCCTCAAAAATTGGTAAATAAAGTTTATCTTTGAGTTCAACACGTAAAGCGCGACAATCGACTTTAGATAAGTTTAAAGTCGATCTATTTATAATGACCATCCCAGCAAACACATAACATTTGTATGTTATTTATACAAAGTTGGACCAACGTCGAAGACTTTGGGCCGTCGTTGTAAACATGTTATACAAATGTTTTGTGTTTGCTGGGGTAGACCCATAACAAAGGTATATTAGTATGTATCGGAAGAGCTAGCTAAGACATTTATAATTATTTCAAATTGATAAAAATCTTGTCTCCATGGCTTACACACAAATATTTCAGCGCTTTATTATTTTATATTAAAGGCTAAACCCACAAACCAGACGTATTTTGACTACCATGTAAAAGAGATTTGATGACAACCTACTACATGGGCCTATACAATGTAGAATTATAGTGGTATCTTATTGGTGAAACAATTAAACGTCTCACAGCAACAACCTAGAGTGTAATGTTTACCGAGAAAAGGAACATTTAAATGAAATTAAGTAAATTGCATACTTGTATCTGCGCAGAGCTAAATAGTAACTGGTCAGAGACAAGTATGCTGCAGACACATTACTAAATATTTTTAAATATAATATTTCCTAAGTATGTGTAAAGGTAACTCATCTATTCAGTGTTGCTCCCTTGTTGTCACACACAGAGGGGATCTCCTTGACCTATTGACCTTCACAGGTGGTATCCATCATTTACAAGGTTAAACTATTTGCTACCTTGCAAATGACCTTGCAAAACACGTATATGTGTTTATGGTGGAAAACGGTTACATTTTAATTTGTTTTGATGGCATGAGCTACGTTCACAGTTAGACGTTATTATGGAACGACCTTTTTCCTTTTCCATTTATATTTGGTGGACGTATACGCTACTGGTGTCAGTATTATGAGTTTGAAGCTCCTTATCTTGCGAGAAGGTTCATGTCTAGACCCAGCAAGTACAAAACGTTGAAGCTGTGGTAGATTATTGTAAAATATTAAATATTTTCAAATAGCTTAAACATAAACCCATAACATAGGTAGCTCCATTTCAATGTAGCGGGGATCGAGAGCTAACTAAGACATTTATAACGTTACAAACTGAAAAAACCTTTGGTTTCTATGTTAGATATATTAACCCCTTCACTACCATACATGACGGTAATGTCCGTCGTCATTCGTCATGTTACGTAACCATTAATGACGGAAATTTCCGTCGGATTTACTATAGTTACACCAGGATCCCTGGATCCTGGCATGCACTTCTGCCTGGGAGTGAAGTGGTTAACCCTTACCTCGCTGAACTCTTTTTGTATAATCCATGCAGACCAAAGAGTTTTATAAAATTTGAAATCATCATAAATGTCTGAGTTAGTTTTTTCCACTTTATTTGAATACCTATGTTATGGGTCTATGGCCAAATATTTTAATTCTATCAGTGCGGGGACCGTCTTTATACGTCATAATCTAACGTCTACAGACGTCAGATTGTGACGTATAAAGACGGTCCCCGCGCTGAGAGGGTTAGGTTAATAGTTCAGCACTGTAACGGTTAACATGGTTAAAGAATCATTCAACTGCAAAACGCGCATGCCTGGGACGGTCAAGTGTAGACCAACAGTAGCCTACTAAGTACAGATTGACGGCATTAATATAGCCACTGAACTGATTACAAGATACTACTCAAACGAGACATTGATCCAATGCTGTTTTAATGTTAGGCCAACGTCTGCGACGCTGGCCCAACATTGGACCAACATTGAATAAATGTACAATGTTTGAGAGAAAGTCCTCCTGCCCAGCAAACACAAGATATTTGTATAACATTTATACAACGTCGGCCCAACGTCTTCGACGTTGGTCCAACATTGCATAAAGTCATACAAATGTTTTGTGTTTACTGGGCATGTCAATACAAGCCTGGGTCAAGCAGTTTCAACATCCCCATAGTAATACAGTCAGTTTGTTTGCAAGCCAGCGACCAAGTAGGGGTAAGGACCAAGAGCTTTGAATTATAAACTCATAGATGTCGCTCAAGTATATATGAACTTGCTTTGATTTGAGAACTTGCTCTTAATGAGGCTTTGGGTATGAAACACATATTTAGTATTATTATGGAATACGGACTTGGCCTACCCACGGGCACTAATGCCTTCTGGGGGACCCTTGTCTCGCAAATTTTAACAGTTGACTACACCTTTAACCAAATATGAGTTTATCTCGTTTTAGATCTGTACACAATGTTATTCGAAGTCGATATATCGCCCCTTTGGAATTTAAAGGGTTGATTTGTCACTTTACCAGTTGGGAGTTCATCCTTTGAATTCTAAGGCGACTATATGTGTGTTTGTGTATTTACACACACTTTACTCTTACGGTGCAAACGGCGAATTTGGATATGACGGTGCAATATAATCTTTTGTATAATTTTGTATTTTTTTCAATGCTGTACTATTTGAAAGGTGTTTATTTCCTGTATAAAATGTTAAGTTTGGCTGTGCTTGCTTTTTTTGTAAGATTATTCTGTGTTTATGTCACCAGAAAAATACATGTTGCTTTCTACAAGAGGTTGAAATCTCCACCTATGATATGTATGTGATATTATTATATTGTAGGCCTATCTATGCAGTAGACATGCGGTTTTTAAACAAGTTGAAATTGATTTTGCGCTATATTATCAGTTGATCAAATAATTCAATTGTTGAGATTTTTATTTTTTAGAAGTAGACTAGTGTTTTCAATTAGCAGCTGGAAATTGTAGTTTGGAATTGAATGACAAATATTAGCTCTAACTGATCCAAGTATAGTACTCCACTCCAATCAGTCTCGACCGTCATTAACCCTTTCAGCGCGGTGACCGACATTAGGCGTCAGAATCTGACATCTATAGACCTCAGATTCTGACGCCTATAGACGTCATTTTCTATTTATATTTTGAATATTTATAACGGCCGTCGACCCACAATATAGGTATTCAAATGAAGCAGAAAGATCTAAGTGAGACATTTATGATGATTTCAATTTGCTAATAACCGCCTTGTTTTATTTTAAAATATTTCGCGCTCTAAGGGTTAATCACGTTAGCGTATAGCCTATAGCGGAGTGGCGTGGTTTGGAGTATAATACTATCCCAACAAATACGGATATTGATCCATATTGATATATGATATTGATTTATGTATTGATTTATAATATATTGATTTATGTACAGTATAATAACAGATCTCAAATAAAGTTTATGTATACTAAATGTTTAGATTTTAAACATGGGGTTATTTTAAACCCAATTAAAACAGGGAAGTGCGTGAGCGATGTTACTTTAAGATGAATTTTAAACGTCTATGATTAAACAGCATATACGAAAACTTTAAAATGTAAATAATAACTACTTAATAAAATATGTTTTTATAGCATTTGACATTGTTTGATAGATGTTACATTTTATACCATATTTGTATATATGTTTTTACATGTATTAGGGGAGCAGAGGACGTGTCACAATAGATCGCCGCTCGATGGAGTATAATATTAGTCCACTTATACTGGAAAAACAGACTCACAAAATAATGTATCACACCAAGTAATGTGTGTTCACAATAGATCGAAGTATAATGGAGTATAATATTAGTCCACTTATACTGAAAAAACAGACTCACAAAATAATGTATCACACCAAGTAACGTGTGTTCACAATAGATCGCAGCATAATGGAGTATAATATTAGTCCACTTATACTGGAAAAACAGACTCACAAAATAATGTATCACACCAAGTAATGTGTGTTCACAATAGATCGAAGTATAATGGAGTATAATATTAGTCCACTTATACTGGAAAAACAGACTCACAAAATAATGTATCACACCAAGTAACGTGTGTTCACAATAGATCGCAGCATAATGGAGTATAATATTAGTCCACTTATACTGGAAAAACAGACTCACAAAATAATGTATCACACCAAGTAATGTGTGTTCACAATAGATCGAAGTATAATGGAGTATAATATTAGTCCACTTATACTGGAAAAACAGACTCACAAAATAATGTATCACACCAAGTAACGTGTGTTCACAATAGATCGCAGCATAATGGAGTATAATATTAGTCCACTTATACTGGAAAAACAGACTCACAAAATAATGTATCACACCAAGTAATGTGTGTTCATTGTGGTATTTGTGGAGCAGTAGGTCTACCGGCTGATAGCTCATGGTTCGCTTGTATTGAGAGCTACCAATGTATTACCGAAAAGAAAAACTTATCCTCGTTTTACAATGGAAATATTTGTAGACATTACCCTCATTGATTCGTCAATTGCAGCTTCACTTGAAGCTTAAAATAGACCTGCTTGTGTTTAGTTTGAGCAATTGGGAGACAGATTCACGTTGATGATGGTATCCTAGTGTGTACAAAGAGATGGTAATATGTATTTGTATTAGGCCTAATACTTAGGCTGTGGCACCACAGGTCAGTGAGCCATATACAATATGTAGGCTTAAATTGGGCTACTTGGTTTATGGATGGGATAACCCCCTCCCATCATTGCCGTTATTATGCAGCCACATACATAGACACACCATACTTCGAACATGTGGAATTTGTTGTATATATATATTGATCATTCTTATCATGTGAGCAAAAACTGTGATCATCATAATATGGATAAAGAAATAGGCATATGATTATATTACATATTAAGCTGGCATAGGTGATTCATTCATATGAGAATGCGGCACCGACTCCAAAAAGGGGTATGGATGTTTAAGAGAGCATTGGTATTAAAGAGTCGTTTCTGTCAATTTATAAAGTGGCAGATACGACCCTTTAATTCCAAGGTTATGTATATATCTCTATATTTATGTATCAGTCGTGAATATTACTTCATTCAGTCATTTCTATAGCTACAATATTGTGAAACGATCAGTCTATTTTTTTCAACATGTTGGCCTATGATGACCACATCTTTATACTTGTACTGTTTTCCTAAAACAGATTTACCCCTATTTACTTGACCATTTCGCCATTGTTCAATGTATTGCTCTGTGATTTGAAAAAAATGGCCCCCCTTTTCTGCTCACAAACATTTTTAGACATGTTAAATTAAAAAAAAATCATTGGGGTAGAAACCCCCCCCCCCCCCCACACACACACACACAAACACACACACGCATGCATACACACACACCCACACACACATACACACACAAAAAAACACCCCAACCTCTGCAATGTACTGCAATGGTTTCCAATGATGGTCAGTTATGACAAGGTGTTCATATTCAAGAATAAATCAGATTTAACTAACATGACTGTTTTCATTTGTTCCTATTCGGTGTGTTTTCCCACATATTTTGCAAACTGATAAAACATGCGATGACAACAATATAATTCGCTCTTCTACGGAGTCTAAGTATAAAAATAAACACATTGTATTCAAATGTTCATTTCAGAAGAACAATCAGAAAGGCAGAAAACGGCTATAGACGCGATTAACACTTTATGATTCAGGATTAATTCATTTTGTCAAAACCCACATATCCCGGTGAACACAAAACATTTGTATAACATTTGTACAATGTTGGCCCAGCGTCGAAGAAGTTGGGCCGACGTTGTACACATGTTATACAAAAGTTTTGTGTTTGCTGGGATACAGTGATAACATAAAAAAAAAGTTGTCAAGGAGACCCTCGTTAAGACAATTGTATGTCGCTACAAGGGCCACCCGTTATAAATCTTTTGAGATTAAGCACGAAACAACGTTAATATAATTGCATTTTTTAAACATATATACTACACAACATTGTAGTCATCACTACCCAGAAAACATATAGGCCTAGGCATTTAAATGTTTTAGTATTAGAAAGTCCTCACCCGGAAAAAATCATATTAAAAATAAAACAACGTAGGCCTACGTAAGCCTGTTGTCATATTTCAATAGATACAATTATTCACATTATTTAAGTAAATTTCCGAATATGCTACTTTTTAATAACTAATACTAGCGCGTGGTGATTAAATATAGCTTGAGAAAATATACCAGTATAAACTGTAGGGCACAAAAGGCATATTAGGGTAGTAATCAAGAGGTCAATTAGTGCGCTTCAATGCGTTGCATAACTTCCTTCCTACTAAGGGGTTTTGTCAAGTTAAAACAATTCCAAAAATCCGAGAAAAACTCGGAAGTGGGCGGGTGGGTCAAGCCCCAACTCGGATTTTGATTTTTTTTGGAAATTGTGTGTTTTTTCGTGTTTGTTTGTATTGTTTTAATGTTTCCATAAAAAATGAAAAATTGGATAATGGGGTGGTCTGACCAATCCGAGTTTTTCTCGTATTTTTGGATTTTTTTAACTTGACAAGACCCCTAGCTAACCTAGCGAACACTGTACCATTTGATAAAAAATATATAGGCCTACAATCTCACAAATTCAATGCTCACCTTGCTTTCAAATTGTATTTTTGGCATGAAAACCAGAAAGTCTACAAATGGCTAGAATCGTAAGAGTTGAGCCACTATCAGATGAGCGTCTCATGCTATGTCACTGCCGGATAAATAGATCTATAGGAGGCATATACGTGAATAAACAAAATCATCAAGTGATAAAAAACAACAAAAAAGTGCGTGTTGAAGCGATTTATTTACAAAATGAATGATTAACTCCAAGTTGTCTGTATCTGATGAACGGTGAGGTACGAGAACTTTGTTGTGTAAATAGTTACCTCACAGTATTAACCTTTACAATGCTGAAATTATTTATAGTGAGCTTTTCCCGCTTCATTTGAATACCTGTGTTATGGGACTACAGGCATTAGAATTTTTGAAATTCTTTCAGTGCCGGGACCGTCTTTAGATATTCTTTAGACGTCAGAATCTGACGTTTATTGTTGTCAGATTTTGACGTCTAAAAACGGTCCCCGCCCTCAAAGGGTTAACCACAATATATCCCAATGTGATTCAGTACACCCTGTACTGTATTATTTCTTCGTTTTTAAAGTGAGTGGCTGTACATTCAACAGGATGTCTACACTTTTCCATGAACTCAATTAAACCACTTTTTGAGGACTTTCAGGAACCACGAGAACATTTCTCAAATAACTGTTCTAACAATAATAGCAACCTTAATTTGGGTACCATATCAAATGTCAATGAGTTGTTGCTGAATATTAATTTTTTCAATCACAATGCCTTGATTTTTTTTTTTTAAATGAAGCACTCCACGTTTTTCAACCACCCATAATAACCCTGCCTATCGTTGACAGGACGTTGCACCCTGATTGAACCAGCATTGGGCCACTGTGTTTAGTTTCTGATTCTGATCTTCTAGTGAATACCACGCATTGATTATAGTCCCCACGTACTGGCATCACTGTTTACATCATTTCCATCAAAGTCAACCTGAAAAAACATGTTTCTTTTAAAAAACACTAAACCCATAAAGCTCTGAGCTAATCAATTTAATTTTTCAGCCACTTGCAGTTGTATCTCGCTAGCGCGACCCACAACTTCATGTGACTAAAAATTAGTTGCATTTGATAAATTCAAGTCAAAATTTACATGATTATCGCAAATTTGAGACATATTTTTTTGAATAGCATTTTTCTCATCTAAGTTGTAACTTGCTAGACATCCTTATCATTCATGTATAAACATTTTGCTAATCAATTAATTACAAATTTGATTAGCAAATGGACAGAATTGCATAGTATTTTGCTATACGATACTGATAAAAATTTTCCCAACCATTAAAACGAAAGAAAACAATACCATAGCTGACTATGGTTGACATCAGTGCTCTAAGGGTTAATAATATAAATAAACTAATATTTTCAAGAGTTCTATTTGCTAAAGTATTGATTATATTTGTAACCATTTTTCACATCGACATTGCTCCTTCAAAACATACATTTTGAAGGAGAAATGAGCAATAAACTTGTTAATATGGCATATACCGGTATGTTTTTTATTCAAAACTAATAATTGTACATAACATAATTGAACATATGTAAGTTATTTCACCAACTTGAAGTTGTGGTTCGTGGTAACAAGACAACTTATAAGTGGGTGAAAATGTAAATTACCAGTAGATAACTCCAACCCTTAACCAAGCTAACACGGGGCATTCACCTAATGCTGTTTCAATGTTGGGCCAGTGTCGAAGCTTTGGGTGGATGCCCAGTGTTTGCTGGGAAAGCGCTAAAATATTTTTGTATAAACCATGGAGACCAAAGGATTTTTTCAATTTGAAATCGTAATAAATTTCTTAGTTAGCTCTTTTCGATTCATTTCAATACCTATGTTATGGGTCTACGACCAATAGAAATATTTGTACTCTTACAGGGCGGGGATCGACTTTAGTCGTCAGAATCTGACGTCTACAGACGTCAGAATCTGACGTCTTTCCGATTCTATGATGACTAAAGTTGATCCCCCCGCTGTTAAGGGTTAACTCATAACTAATATCTTGCCAATTCAAAAGATAGCTTTAAACTAATAAAAAATATATATTTATTAAATATTGACTGAAATTTGTTGAATCTACAGCTGCAGATCTAAACACAGAATGAAAATTATGACAGGTCTGATTATTAGGGTCATTTTTCATTCATTTAAAGGACCATACCCAGAAAAATGGCATGTTTTTGTTTTAACTCTGTTATATCTTTTTGAGTGTTTGAATGCGTGAAGGCAACATTCCGATAGATATCAACTTTTAGAAACATCCATTGGTATCGTAATCAGGTTTCGAAAAAGACGAGTTATGACAAAATATTGGTCATTACATTTTTGTCTTTTAGATCCAAAAGTTTTTTAATGCGGTCGCCATGTTTGACAGGAAAGTGACATCTAGTCACCGATTTAATTATTTCCTTCTAAAGATATAATTTACTAGCCGTAATCTATGACAAAAAGTTCCTAACTCGTATTACCGTGAAATTTCTAATTGTAGCCGCATCTCCAAAAAAAGCCGCCCCCCAAACTTTCAAAAAATTACAATTTTTTTACAAAAAGTTTCCTACTTTGAAAACCTCCAATTGAAGCCGCATGGCGACTTTTGAGATTTGTCAAGAACCAAAACTATTTTCATATCTTATAAAAAGGACAATGACCAGGTGTTTTTCAAGACGCCGGCCGCTAACTACGCTAATAGAGCACACGCTATATAAGCCCAGATAGCTTCTAACCCTTTACAGACATAAGGTGGTATATTCACATACAACATGTACAATGTGTGACGATAGCGCAGGTAATGTAACCCTACAAGCGCTATAGGCCTAGTCACAGTTGCCATGTTAAGCCTACTTTCTCAGTCTAACAGATTGAAATATTTTTTAGTCGACTGTTCAGGCCTACATGTATATATATATTTATATGTAATAAATGTCCTTTATAAAATACAAATGGCAATCACATATACCGGTATAGCCTACATTACAATGGTTTATCTGTCGTCTTCACCGTTAAGCCAGCATCACCGTGTGTGGACCAGCCATGTCGGCCTACACGAACAGTGTATGGCTAAAGTTTATATTTACCCACGCAGTTCATCAACATTAGGAGACATCAGGAGAGGGAGGTTGGCGCGTGGCAGCATGCTTATTTGGGCAACGGCAACTCCTCGTTCACTGTAGACATCATTTGTCAAAATTTAGCCGACTCTGCATCGAAATCTTGTGCAAGCTGTACAGTCAGCAACTAGTCAAGTGACGACGCGCTTGCCGCTCCCATGACCGACAGCTCACGTCTGGAGAGGGGTGTTGTTGCCGACTGACACAAATATCAGATTATGAGGGCGTCTACCACTGTCTACATGGCGCCGCGCTGTCTATACAAAAGCAACATGCCGAATACCACACGCTGACATTCAGTGTGCTATAGACATGATATATACATTATTATTTATATAATTATGCATGACGTATCTTTTTAATAGATTCTCTGAACGATTTGCAATGTAAAACATGTTTAATTAGCGCTATGTGAGCATCAAATCGATTCAGATGGCATATCTTTATATGAGCATTGGACATGAAGTGTTGGGTGATCGCTACCGGCAGTTGAGATTAATAGCCGCGCGCCGTGATTCAATTCTTCACGCAAAACCTCCAATAGAAGCCGCAAATGAACTTTTGACATTGGGCACTGGGAAATTATTTTTTTCATTCTAATTAAAGCTGCGGCTACAATTAGAAATTTTACGGTAGGATAAGTATGTAAGGTTTCAGATGTATCACATCGTCAAAGACGTTGCTAGATTAATTACAATGTCATCGGGAAATCACAGTTTAACGGCGCTTTCCCAACAGGTCTCACATTTCCAAACACGGCCAATTGACATGTTTTACATCTTTGCGGGACATCGTGGAGATTGCCAAAATACACAGGTAATATTGATGGGATGTTCGTGGCTGGTGTAGTGACAAAAAGGGATTTTCCTCAGTGTTGATCTTTTTGAAGAAAAAACAAATCAACATCGGACCCTTCATCTAAACCCTCAGCGGCTTGGTCAAACCCAATATAATTTAAAGGGAATGTTGTTTTTAACTTTTTAAGTTTAAGACATTTGGGAATGGGCCTTTAAAGCTGGCAATCTCACCCAGCTTTTTTGTTGGTTGTATTTAAGAAGATATATTCAAGTACCGGTATATATTATACATTTTTTTACTATTTTGGAAGTTTCAGATATAAATCGGATACCAGTAGTAGCAGGTCTGATTTTTAAACCAACGGCTCTTTTTCATTCATTTAAAGCTGGCAATATCACTCAGCATTTTTTTACTGTTGCATATAAGAGAAGTTATTTGTGAAATAAACTTGCAAGTATATACCGGTAACATACTTTATTTTGCAAATTTCCGATCAATACCAATGTTATTTTAATATGTAATTGTAGCTGTAATTTCTTCATTTCAAATGGGCCCATGTTCTGAGACAATAGTAAAAATTAAGTTATGAGTTAAGCTAAGATAAGACTTAATTTTCTCAAAACCCTGCCCCTGTAATTAGAAATGAAAGCAATAGGTGACTAAAATAAGCCCAAAGTGATCAAGGAATGATATATGCAATTCCACCAATTTTCTATTCAAATTCAAATTTGATTAGCAAAATATCTGTCATTGATAAGAATGTGATGAACGTCAAAGCTATAAGGTATAAAATTCTAAAACAATTTTTTTTAACATAATGTTTAGATGTTTTATGATTGATAGTTTAGTTGTTTCACCTCGTCCGGTGAATCTCGTTCTTCTATCATGTCCGTGTCTAGCTCATCATCATCGTTACTTTCACTATCATCGTCAACATCTCCTTCCTCCTCGTCATCATCCTCTTCATCGCCGGGCTGTGAACAGATAGTAACACAAACCTTTCATTAGATTAACCTTTACATCACTGGGGTCTATTTTAGTAAGAGTAAACATACTTCTAATAGCCGTAATCCTATAACATAGGTATTTAAATGAATCAGAAAGAGCTAATTGAGTCATTTATGATGATTTCGAACTGAAAAAAACCCTTCGGTCTCCATGTTTTTTACAAAAATATTCAGCGTTTCAAGGGTTAAACATTTAATTGTTAACTCTAAAAGTGTTAATCGTGTCTATGGCCGTTTTCAGCTTTTTTATTTGTTCTTCAAACAATAGAATTTTAATGAGAAATAAGAGAAAAAAATATATGTTTGTTTCCGATTTGTTGGTAGGTAGGTAGGAAATTTATTTTAGTTTATTTTTTATTGATTGATTAGCTCAGTGTTCTAAGGGTTAATATCATTTGTGTCTCCTATCTGATCACTTCATTCTTGCTTCCATCAACCTTGGTTGTTATTTTAATTTAAGTCTTTGCTTCGAAATAAAGAAACTTATCTACCGCCCTACAGATAGGTTTAAATTAAAACAATCAATTATAATGTAGTCATTCAAATGATAAACCAATAAGAGTTCTTATCATTTTAAATATTATTTATAAGACTGAACAAATTACCACAAATTAATAAATATTTCAGCACATAATTCCGTATTCAATTTTAAAATGCAATTTATCATATTATGCAATTTATATATATCATAATATTAGTTAAATAAAATACTTCACAGGATAAAACTTTACAGGATATGCAGCATTCACACATAATACAGGCCTACATACATTATGTGATAAATAATTACTCTAGTCTACCCATTAGGATAAATACAATTTCTGTAAGCCCTCAGGACTGCCAAGTACACCAAGATCACTTTTCACGAGTAGCCAAAGAAAACAAACAGGCCTATTGAATATAAATAGATTTACCATATAAAACTATTTTTTTACAAGATAGATTGTACCAGTGAACATGCATGTAATGTGTCTACTAGTTTGCATCAATTTGTACTAGTGTGCAGACTAAAGGACTACCTTTAATTTCTAACCCTGCTATATTATAAAATTATTTCGGTACTATTATAAAATAATTATTCAATCATGCTTACCTCAGTTGCACTTCTTCCTATCGGGACAACGTCAGAATCTTTTCTCGCAATGGCATTCTTCTGTAACATAAAATAGTATTATTTGATCCCATGCACCTGAATCGTTAAATTTGAAGTTTAAATGTTGTTTTAGCAGTAGAATTTGAAATATTCAAGGTTCTGCAATGTCATCAGCGGTAGGCCTAATGGTCACATAGATGATTACAGGGTTCCATTTTGTTTTGAAAATATTGTGTAGCGATATGTAACCAAATTCATTTGGTCTTTCCTACCATTAAAGATGAAATATTTCGCTAATCAATTTCGACTATCAATTGGCCAAAATTGTGTAGCTTTTAGCTATGCAATACTAAACAAATTAAACCTTGGTTTATATAGATTGATTGAATAACAAGATTGCTGTGCTAAGCAGTCTTTATGTATACCGAAAACAACCGGTAACGATAAAACTACCGAAAACAACCTGAAAATACTGAAAACAACTTCATTTTTTCATCTTAAGACTGTGTTTGTAGTTCCCCAATATATATGTGCAAATACATAATACTATTTTATACCTGTATATAGCCTAAATATGTTGTTTTCGGTGATTTTGCAGTTGTTTTCGGTATTCATAACCCGTTGCCGTAGCGAAGACTGCGGCTGTCACTGTTACAGTGCAAGGCCACTCCGATGTACGGCAAGCGCCAGTTGTTTTTGGTATTCATAGCTTGATGCCGTAGCATCAATAGGCCCCTACTAGTATATTAATTGTTATATCGATATTGTTGCTGTATTGTTTGTAAATTAATTTTTTATTACTGTACCATAATATCTTGTTTTCGGTACCGTGTAAGCATATTAGGCCTATGTATGTATGCATGTGGCTATATATAATATAGGGATGTCAGAGTGAATTGGACAGCCAGAGTGCGCAGAACGCTTAAATAGCGAAAACAATAATTAAAATATGTACAAAAAAGAATGAGTAATTATAATACAAAATTTTATATTATTACTTATTTATCCGTGTCTAGCCACCTAAGCTGAATAATATTATAAATTAAAATATGTAATCGTAATGCTAATCTCGTAATATCCTTTGTTAATTTTAATTTCTACTTCCGAGGGGGGGGGGGTGCTTCATACGGGGGTGTCTATGTCTTATTGACTTATACATGTCCGCATATCACTCCAATTAAATACATGTAAGGTACGGTATATTATTCATCCGGTCACATCGCAGGATTGCAATATTTCTGTTTTGCACATTATCACCCAATATTGCAATACTTGGTACTCTGTCTACACTTATTAGAAAAAAGCAATTTAATATCTGAGCCAACACTTTTGATTACGATTATTGTTATATATTCTACTCTAAATATTCTTACTTTGATATTTTTATTTGTCAATTATTATATTTAAGCATTTGAATTATGATTTTCATAGCTCATAACCTAAATTAACATCAAAGGAAATAGACGTTTAAACGTGTTGATTCAACGGTTAGCACCACTCCTACAAGATAAACAGCCGGCCGTGGATCAATCAATTTCTTAATCACACACCTACTAACGTAATCCTGTTAACCCGTTTATGCCCTATCACCATCTAAGTCACACTTTATGTGTACTAGCAAACACCTACTAGTGACGGGTGCCTAGTCACACATTACTTGCAGAGTAGATCATTACAAGTACTTCAAGCACGAAAAATAACCGCGAAAACGCGAAATAAAACTACAACAGACATTGACATTTTATACATATTTATATCATATACATATTAATTAATACTACAGTTCAATGCTTTATACAAATTATTATCTTGGATAAACACGCTATACGTTGAATTAGCCTATTTATTTTTTCGTTTTTATTCTTTTTACTTTTGATTTGTGTCATATGTGATTGAGAGATGGACTCCACACAAATGTACATATTGTACATATGAATTATGATTGTAACTCTCGAATATATATAGGCCCTAATATTAAAATTAATCTCTGTTACGATATATCGTAACTGAAACTAATTCTAATGTCAAAGGATTAGGCCTATGTATGTTTATATATGACTGTCTTGCATTTACCAAAAATAAATACATGTAGGCCTACATAGTGTTGTTCCTATTTTTGTTTGCTAAAGAGCTTTGTGGTAGAGGTAATTTACATGGGCATTAATCTATCTCGTGGGCCGAGAAGGTGCCATGTATTACGTGAGTGCTGGACAAACAAACACACATTCACACTTACTTGACTATAGTCGTATTTCAATCCGTTTTATTAGCAAATGGTTCATCTCAAACTAAACAACTTTCACCCAATTTAAATTGTGGATCGCGGTAGCGAGACCCAACTTCCAAGTCGGTAAAAAGAAATAATGGTTAATGACTGAGGCTCCCAATAAACATGAGCGATTGGCTCAGTGTCGAGTTAATGTTGGCCCACCGATGTCTCATGTTTGCTGGGCTGCCATCCAGGTTGTTTTCACGTTATAAATACTGAAAACAGCTTCTCCACGGCTGCGTTTGCATTCATGTAATATAGGCATACATTTCTTCCATCAAGTTTATCTCCCATACATCGGACATATCTACAACGTACAATCCATGTAGCCTATAATCATAACATTGCTACAGGCCTATAATACTTAAATAGTAATATATTTGATGAGAATAAGTTATAGGGTTGCTTTGGTTGTGAAAGAAATAGACATGACACATAGGCTAGGCATATGGCATTTTCTCTACCACGTCTACGGCGACGGGTTATGGATACCGGCTGTGTTTGCTTTCTTATTCTAGATTTTCATCCTTATCATCTGTAATATAAATCATTGGCATATCAGTACACAGTGGTATAAGCTGATTTATAAGTTTGATAATAACTGCTGCCGTATGCTTTACACTTGCTACGGCAGCGAGCCATGAATACCGAAAACAACTGGCGCTTGCCGTACATCGTAGTGGCCTTGCACTACAGGTAACAGTGACAGTCGCAGTCTCGATGCTGTTTTTGCTACGCCAATGGGGTTATGGATACCGAAAACAACTGCAAAATCATCGAAAACCACATATTTAGGCTATATACAGGTATAAAATAGTATTATATATTTGCACATATATATTGAGGGAGCTATAAACACAGTCTTAAGATGAAAAAGTGAAGTTGTTTTCGGTATTTTCAGGTTGTTTTCGGTAGTTTTATCAGTTATTCTTGTATTTCTTATTTTGCATTTTTGGACATGGTCTCACCACCCTAAATAAGCCGAAATCCAGGGAGGTGTCTACTAATGATGGAATCATCACACAAAATATTTTTAATGCGGCTGTTCCAACCTCCATTGAAACAAAATAAAATACAAAGAAGTAATAATTTTGTGAATATTTAATAAGCCCACGTTATCTTCTTTGTCAAGGATATCAGAAATAACTGTTTCATGATAACCTCGCAGGGATACAGTGGGTTAAAAGGATGTGTGTCTGTTCTGTGAAAGAGATCACGGATTATAGCTCAATTTTAACAGTATTGACTTTTTTACACTCTAGGGGGCGTAGCTCAAAATCTGTCTGGTAACCATACCCATAGCGGGCCTGTTTTCGAACAAGGACATCTCAAGCTTTATCCTGATATGTCACACTAAATATCTAATAGGGTGAAAAATGGTGAAATCGGCCTGCGGAATTGAGGCAGTTTACATGTGTTTCAATGGGACTGGCATTTGGGGTGGTGAGACCATCAGTAGACACAAGGGGTTTGCGTGTTCTGGTCCTTTCTTGACATATTCGAGCTGCTTGATAAAAAATCTGCAGCTTGATATCTATATTTTATTGAATTTTAACATCGCTGTAACAATCTAAGTGTTATAGTTTTGATTAGAAAGTATATAATTGGTGAATAAATGTGATAACCATGTCTAGAAAAGACCAGAAGAGGCCGTGTTTTGGTGATATAAGTCATAGATGAAATGCCTGGTTGGTAGTTTGATTGTTATATGGGCCCAAATAAAAAGAAAAAATGGTGAATTTAAGTATGGATGCTACTAATAGCAGTCCATTCTAATATGTGTGGCATATTTCAACAACAATTTTCGAAATACAAGGTAACCATGACGACTTTGTGTGACGAAATAGAGGCGGGAATAGCCACTTCATTTAACTGTTTTATTCAATGCGACTTTCAAGGAAACCAGGCCGATTTTCATGATATCAATAATTATTCAAAGGGCTCCGAGGGCAACAGTTTTCAATATATTTGCCTAATTCAAAAACTATATTGCTCAGAACACCTTCAAGCATCATACCAGGCCGAAATAAAATAATCAAAGAAAATTATATCTCTACATATGGTCTCACCACCCTAAATAAGCCGAAATCCAGGGAGGTGTCTACTAATGATGGAATCATCACACAAAATATTTTTAATGCGGCTGTTCCAACCTCTATTGAAACAAAATAAAATACAAAGAAGTAATAATTTTGTGAATATTTAATAAGCCCACGTTATCTTCTTTGTCAAGGATATCAGAAATAACTGTTTCATGATAACCTCGCAGGGATACAGTGGGTTAAAATGATGTGTGTCTGTTCTGTGAAAGAGATCACGGATTATAGCCCAATTTTAACAGTATTGACTTTTTTACACTCTAGGGGGCGTAGCTCAAAATCTGTCTGGTAACCATACCCATAGCGGGCCTGTTTTCGAACAAGGACATCTCAAGCTTTATCCTGATATGTCACACTAAATATCTAATAGGGTGAAAAATGGTGAAATCGGCCTGCGGAATTGAGGCAGTTTACATGTGTTTCAATGGGACTGGCATTTGGGGTGGTGAGACCATCAGTAGACACAAGGGGTTTGCGTGTTCTGGTCCTTTCTTGACATATTCGAGCTGCTTGATAAAAAATCTGCAGCTTGATATCTATATATTATTGAATTTTAACATCGCTGTAACAATCTAAGTGTTATAGTTTTGATTAGAAAGTATATAATTGGTGAATAAATGTGATAACCATGTCTAGAAAAGACCAGAAGAGGCCGTGTTTTGGTGATATAAGTCATAGATGAAATGCCTGGTTGGTAGTTTGATTGTTATATGGGCCCAAATAAAAAAAAAAAATGGTGAATTTAAGTATGGATGCTACTAATAGCAGTCCATTCTAATATGTGTGGCATATTTCAACAACAATTTTCGAAATACAAGGTAACCATGACGACTTTGTGTGACGAAATAGAGGCGGGAATAGCCACTTCATTTAACTGTTTTATTCAATGCGACTTTCAAGGAAACCAGGCCGATTTTCATGATATCAATAATTATTCAAAGGGCTCCGAGGGCAACAGTTTTCAATATATTTGCCTAATTCAAAAACTATATTGCTCAGAACACCTTCAAGCATCATACCAGGCCGAAATAAAATAATCAAAGAAAATTATATCTCTACATATGGTCTCACCACCCTAAATAAGCCGAAATCCAGGGAGGTGTCTACTAATGATGGAATCATCACACAAAATATTTTTAATGCGGCTGTTCCAACCTCTATTGAAACAAAATAAAATACAAAGAAGTAATAATTTTGTGAATATTTAATAAGCCCACGTTATCTTCTTTGTCAAGGATATCAGAAATAACTGTTTCATGATAACCTCGCAGGGATACAGTGGGTTAAAATGATGTGTGTCTGTTCTGTGAAAGAGATCACGGATTATAGCCCAATTTTAACAGTATTGACTTTTTTACACTCTAGGGGGCGTAGCTCAAAATCTGTCTGGTAACCATACCCATAGCGGGCCTGTTTTCGAACAAGGACATCTCAAGCTTTATCCTGATATGTCACACTAAATATCTAATAGGGTGAAAAATGGTGAAATCGGCCTGCGGAATTGAGGCAGTTTACATGTGTTTCAATGGGACTGGCATTTGGGGTGGTGAGACCATCAGTAGACACAAGGGGTTTGCGTGTTCTGGTCCTTTCTTGACATATTCGAGCTGCTTGATAAAAAATCTGCAGCTTGATATCTATATATTATTGAATTTTAACATCGCTGTAACAATCTAAGTGTTATAGTTTTGATTAGAAAGTATATAATTGGTGAATAAATGTGATAACCATGTCTAGAAAAGACCAGAAGAGGCCGTGTTTTGGTGATATAAGTCATAGATGAAATGCCTGGTTGGTAGTTTGATTGTTATATGGGCCCAAATAAAAAAAAAAAATGGTGAATTTAAGTATGGATGCTACTAATAGCAGTCCATTCTAATATGTGTGGCATATTTCAACAACAATTTTCGAAATACAAGGTAACCATGACGACTTTGTGTGACGAAATAGAGGCGGGAATAGCCACTTCATTTAACTGTTTTATTCAATGCGACTTTCAAGGAAACCAGGCCGATTTTCATGATATCAATAATTATTCAAAGGGCTCCGAGGGCAACAGTTTTCAATATATTTGCCTAATTCAAAAACTATATTGCTCAGAACACCTTCAAGCATCATACCAGGCCGAAATAAAATAATCAAAGAAAATTATATCTCTACATATGGTCTCACCACCCTAAATAAGCCGAAATCCAGGGAGGTGTCTACTAATGATGGAATCATCACACAAAATATTTTTAATGCGGCTGTTCCAACCTCTATTGAAACAAAATAAAATACAAAGAAGTAATAATTTTGTGAATATTTAATAAGCCCACGTTATCTTCTTTGTCAAGGATATCAGAAATAACTGTTTCATGATAACCTCGCAGGGATACAGTGGGTTAAAATGATGTGTGTCTGTTCTGTGAAAGAGATCACGGATTATAGCCCAATTTTAACAGTATTGACTTTTTTACACTCTAGGGGGCGTAGCTCAAAATCTGTCTGGTAACCATACCCATAGCGGGCCTGTTTTCGAACAAGGACATCTCAAGCTTTATCCTGATATGTCACACTAAATATCTAATAGGGTGAAAAATGGTGAAATCGGCCTGCGGAATTGAGGCAGTTTACATGTGTTTCAATGGGACTGGCATTTGGGGTGGTGAGACCATCAGTAGACACAAGGGGTTTGCGTGTTCTGGTCCTTTCTTGACATATTCGAGCTGCTTGATAAAAAATCTGCAGCTTGATATCTATATATTATTGAATTTTAACATCGCTGTAACAATCTAAGTGTTATAGTTTTGATTAGAAAGTATATAATTGGTGAATAAATGTGATAACCATGTCTAGAAAAGACCAGAAGAGGCCGTGTTTTGGTGATATAAGTCATAGATGAAATGCCTGGTTGGTAGTTTGATTGTTATATGGGCCCAAATAAAAAAAAAAAATGGTGAATTTAAGTATGGATGCTACTAATAGCAGTCCATTCTAATATGTGTGGCATATTTCAACAACAATTTTCGAAATACAAGGTAACCATGACGACTTTGTGTGACGAAATAGAGGCGGGAATAGCCACTTCATTTAACTGTTTTATTCAATGCGACTTTCAAGGAAACCAGGCCGATTTTCATGATATCAATAATTATTCAAAGGGCTCCGAGGGCAACAGTTTTCAATATATTTGCCTAATTCAAAAACTATATTGCTCAGAACACCTTCAAGCATCATACCAGGCCGAAATAAAATAATCAAAGAAAATTATATCTCTACATATGGTCTCACCACCCTAAATAAGCCGAAATCCAGGGAGGTGTCTACTAATGATGGAATCATCACACAAAATATTTTTAATGCGGCTGTTCCAACCTCTATTGAAACAAAATAAAATACAAAGAAGTAATAATTTTGTGAATATTTAATAAGCCCACGTTATCTTCTTTGTCAAGGATATCAGAAATAACTGTTTCATGATAACCTCGCAGGGATACAGTGGGTTAAAATGATGTGTGTCTGTTCTGTGAAAGAGATCACGGATTATAGCCCAATTTTAACAGTATTGACTTTTTTACACTCTAGGGGGCGTAGCTCAAAATCTGTCTGGTAACCATACCCATAGCGGGCCTGTTTTCGAACAAGGACATCTCAAGCTTTATCCTGATATGTCACACTAAATATCTAATAGGGTGAAAAATGGTGAAATCGGCCTGCGGAATTGAGGCAGTTTACATGTGTTTCAATGGGACTGGCATTTGGGGTGGTGAGACCATCAGTAGACACAAGGGGTTTGCGTGTTCTGGTCCTTTCTTGACATATTCGAGCTGCTTGATAAAAAATCTGCAGCTTGATATCTATATTTTATTGAATTTTAACATCGCTGTAACAATCTAAGTGTTATAGTTTTGATTAGAAAGTATTTAATTGGTGAATAAATGTGATAACCATGTCTAGAAAAGACCAGAAGAGGCCGTGTTTTGGTGATATAAGTCATAGATGAAATGCCTGGTTGGTAGTTTGATTGTTATATGGGCCCAAATAAAAAGAAAAAATGGTGAATTTAAGTATGGATGCTACTAATAGCAGTCCATTCTAATATGTGTGGCATATTTCAACAACAATTTTCGAAATACAAGGTAACCATGACGACTTTGTGTGACGAAATAGAGGCGGGAATAGCCACTTCATTTAACTGTTTTATTCAATGCGACTTTCAAGGAAACCAGGCCGATTTTCATGATATCAATAATTATTCAAAGGGCTCCGAGGGCAACAGTTTTCAATATATTTGCCTAATTCAAAAACTATATTGCTCAGAACACCTTCAAGCATCATACCAGGCCGAAATAAAATAATTAAAGAAAATTATATCTCTACATATGGTCTCACCACCCTAAATAAGCCGAAATCCAGGGAGGTGTCTACTAATGATGGAATCATCACACAAAATATTTTTAATGCGGCTGTTCCAACCTCTATTGAAACAAAATAAAATACAAAGAAGTAATAATTTTGTGAATATTTAATAAGCCCACGTTATCTTCTTTGTCAAGGATATCAGAAATAACTGTTTCATGATAACCTCGCAGGGATACAGTGGGTTAAAATGATGTGTGTCTGTTCTGTGAAAGAGATCACGGATTATAGCCCAATTTTAACAGTATTGACTTTTTTACACTCTAGGGGGCGTAGCTCAAAATCTGTCTGGTAACCATACCCATAGCGGGCCTGTTTTCGAACAAGGACATCTCAAGCTTTATCCTGATATGTCACACTAAATATCTAATAGGGTGAAAAATGGTGAAATCGGCCTGCGGAATTGAGGCAGTTTACATGTGTTTCAATGGGACTGGCATTTGGGGTGGTGAGACCATCAGTAGACACAAGGGGTTTGCGTGTTCTGGTCCTTTCTTGACATATTCGAGCTGCTTGATAAAAAATCTGCAGCTTGATATCTATATATTATTGAATTTTAACATCGCTGTAACAATCTAAGTGTTATAGTTTTGATTAGAAAGTATATAATTGGTGAATAAATGTGATAACCATGTCTAGAAAAGACCAGAAGAGGCCGTGTTTTGGTGATATAAGTCATAGATGAAATGCCTGGTTGGTAGTTTGATTGTTATATGGGCCCAAATAAAAAAAAAAAATGGTGAATTTAAGTATGGATGCTACTAATAGCAGTCCATTCTAATATGTGTGGCATATTTCAACAACAATTTTCGAAATACAAGGTAACCATGACGACTTTGTGTGACGAAATAGAGGCGGGAATAGCCACTTCATTTAACTGTTTTATTCAATGCGACTTTCAAGGAAACCAGGCCGATTTTCATGATATTAATAATTATTCAAAGGGCTCCGAGGGCAACAGTTTTCAATATATTTGCCTAATTCAAAAACTATATTGCTCAGAACACCTTCAAGCATCATACCAGGCCGAAATAAAATAATCAAAGAAAATTATATCTCTACATATGGTCTCACCACCCTAAATAAGCCGAAATCCAGGGAGGTGTCTACTAATGATGGAATCATCACACAAAATATTTTTAATGCGGCTGTTCCAACCTCTATTGAAACAAAATAAAATACAAAGAAGTAATAATTTTGTGAATATTTAATAAGCCCACGTTATCTTCTTTGTCAAGGATATCAGAAATAACTGTTTCATGATAACCTCGCAGGGATACAGTGGGTTAAAATGATGTGTGTCTGTTCTGTGAAAGAGATCACGGATTATAGCCCAATTTTAACAGTATTGACTTTTTTACACTCTAGGGGGCGTAGCTCAAAATCTGTCTGGTAACCATACCCATAGCGGGCCTGTTTTCGAACAAGGACATCTCAAGCTTTATCCTGATATGTCACACTAAATATCCAATAGGGTGAAAAATGGTGAAATCGGCCTGCGGAATTGAGGCAGTTTACATGTGTTTCAATGGGACTGGCATTTGGGGTGGTGGGACCATCAGTAGACACAAGGGGTTTGCGTGTTCTGGTCCTTTCTTGACATATTCGAGCTGCTTGATAAAAAATCTGCAGCTTGATATCTATATATTATTGAATTTTAACATCGCTGTAACAATCTAAGTGTTATAGTTTTGATTAGAAAGTATATAATTGGTGAATAAATGTGATAACCATGTCTAGAAAAGACCAGAAGAGGCCGTGTTTTGGTGATATAAGTCATAGATGAAATGCCTGGTTGGTAGTTTGATTGTTATATGGGCCCAAATAAAAAAAAAAAATGGTGAATTTAAGTATGGATGCTACTAATAGCAGTCCATTCTAATATGTGTGGCATATTTCAACAACAATTTTCGAAATACAAGGTAACCATGACGACTTTGTGTGACGAAATAGAGGCGGGAATAGCCACTTCATTTAACTGTTTTATTCAATGCGACTTTCAAGGAAACCAGGCCGATTTTCATGATATCAATAATTATTCAAAGGGCTCCGAGGGCAACAGTTTTCAATATATTTGCCTAATTCAAAAACTATATTGCTCAGAACACCTTCAAGCATCATACCAGGCCGAAATAAAATAATCAAAGAAAATTATATCTCTACATATGGTCTCACCACCCTAAATAAGCCGAAATCCAGGGAGGTGTCTACTAATGATGGAATCATCACACAAAATATTTTTAATGCGGCTGTTCCAACCTCTATTGAAACAAAATAAAATACAAAGAAGTAATAATTTTGTGAATATTTAATAAGCCCACGTTATCTTCTTTGTCAAGGATATCAGAAATAACTGTTTCATGATAACCTCGCAGGGATACAGTGGGTTAAAATGATGTGTGTCTGTTCTGTGAAAGAGATCACGGATTATAGCCCAATTTTAACAGTATTGACTTTTTTACACTCTAGGGGGCGTAGCTCAAAATCTGTCTGGTAACCATACCCATAGCGGGCCTGTTTTCGAACAAGGACATCTCAAGCTTTATCCTGATATGTCACACTAAATATCTAATAGGGTGAAAAATGGTGAAATCGGCCTGCGGAATTGAGGCAGTTTACATGTGTTTCAATGGGACTGGCATTTGGGGTGGTGAGACCATCAGTAGACACAAGGGGTTTGCGTGTTCTGGTCCTTTCTTGACATATTCGAGCTGCTTGATAAAAAATCTGCAGCTTGATATCTATATATTATTGAATTTTAACATCGCTGTAACAATCTAAGTGTTATAGTTTTGATTAGAAAGTATATAATTGGTGAATAAATGTGATAACCATGTCTAGAAAAGACCAGAAGAGGCCGTGTTTTGGTGATATAAGTCATAGATGAAATGCCTGGTTGGTAGTTTGATTGTTATATGGGCCCAAATAAAAAAAAAAAATGGTGAATTTAAGTATGGATGCTACTAATAGCAGTCCATTCTAATATGTGTGGCATATTTCAACAACAATTTTCGAAATACAAGGTAACCATGACGACTTTGTGTGACGAAATAGAGGCGGGAATAGCCACTTCATTTAACTGTTTTATTCAATGCGACTTTCAAGGAAACCAGGCCGATTTTCATGATATCAATAATTATTCAAAGGGCTCCGAGGGCAACAGTTTTCAATATATTTGCCTAATTCAAAAACTATATTGCTCAGAACACCTTCAAGCATCATACCAGGCCGAAATAAAATAATCAAAGAAAATTATATCTCTACATATGGTCTCACCACCCTAAATAAGCCGAAATCCAGGGAGGTGTCTACTAATGATGGAATCATCACACAAAATATTTTTAATGCGGCTGTTCCAACCTCTATTGAAACAAAATAAAATACAAAGAAGTAATAATTTTGTGAATATTTAATAAGCCCACGTTATCTTCTTTGTCAAGGATATCAGAAATAACTGTTTCATGATAACCTCGCAGGGATACAGTGGGTTAAAATGATGTGTGTCTGTTCTGTGAAAGAGATCACGGATTATAGCCCAATTTTAACAGTATTGACTTTTTTACACTCTAGGGGGCGTAGCTCAAAATCTGTCTGGTAACCATACCCATAGCGGGCCTGTTTTCGAACAAGGACATCTCAAGCTTTATCCTGATATGTCACACTAAATATCTAATAGGGTGAAAAATGGTGAAATCGGCCTGCGGAATTGAGGCAGTTTACATGTGTTTCAATGGGACTGGCATTTGGGGTGGTGAGACCATCAGTAGACACAAGGGGTTTGCGTGTTCTGGTCCTTTCTTGACATATTCGAGCTGCTTGATAAAAAATCTGCAGCTTGATATCTATATATTATTGAATTTTAACATCGCTGTAACAATCTAAGTGTTATAGTTTTGATTAGAAAGTATATAATTGGTGAATAAATGTGATAACCATGTCTAGAAAAGACCAGCAGAGGCCGTGTTTTGGTGATATAAGTCATAGATGAAATGCCTGGTTGGTAGTTTGATTGTTATATGGGCCCAAATAAAAAAAAAAATGGTGAATTTAAGTATGGATGCTACTAATAGCAGTCCATTCTAATATGTGTGGCATATTTCAACAACAATTTTCGAAATACAAGGTAACCATGACGACTTTGTGTGACGAAATAGAGGCGGGAATAGCCACTTCATTTAACTGTTTTATTCAATGCGACTTTCAAGGAAACCAGGCCGATTTTCATGATATCAATAATTATTCAAAGGGCTCCGAGGGCAACAGTTTTCAATATATTTGCCTAATTCAAAAACTATATTGCTCAGAACACCTTCAAGCATCATACCAGGCCGAAATAAAATAATCAAAGAAAATTATATCTCTACATATGGTCTCACCACCCTAAATAAGCCGAAATCCAGGGAGGTGTCTACTAATGATGGAATCATCACACAAAATATTTTTAATGCGGCTGTTCCAACCTCTATTGAAACAAAATAAAATACAAAGAAGTAATAATTTTGTGAATATTTAATAAGCCCACGTTATCTTCTTTGTCAAGGATATCAGAAATAACTGTTTCATGATAACCTCGCAGGGATACAGTGGGTTAAAATGATGTGTGTCTGTTCTGTGAAAGAGATCACGGATTATAGCCCAATTTTAACAGTATTGACTTTTTTACACTCTAGGGGGCGTAGCTCAAAATCTGTCTGGTAACCATACCCATAGCGGGCCTGTTTTCGAACAAGGACATCTCAAGCTTTATCCTGATATGTCACACTAAATATCTAATAGGGTGAAAAATGGTGAAATCGGCCTGCGGAATTGAGGCAGTTTACATGTGTTTCAATGGGACTGGCATTTGGGGTGGTGAGACCATCAGTAGACACAAGGGGTTTGCGTGTTCTGGTCCTTTCTTGACATATTCGAGCTGCTTGATAAAAAATCTGCAGCTTGATATCTATATTTTATTGAATTTTAACATCGCTGTAACAATCTAAGTGTTATAGTTTTGATTAGAAAGTATTTAATTGGTGAATAAATGTGATAACCATGTCTAGAAAAGACCAGAAGAGGCCGTGTTTTGGTGATATAAGTCATAGATGAAATGCCTGGTTGGTAGTTTGATTGTTATATGGGCCCAAATAAAAAGAAAAAATGGTGAATTTAAGTATGGATGCTACTAATAGCAGTCCATTCTAATATGTGTGGCATATTTCAACAACAATTTTCGAAATACAAGGTAACCATGACGACTTTGTGTGACGAAATAGAGGCGGGAATAGCCACTTCATTTAACTGTTTTATTCAATGCGACTTTCAAGGAAACCAGGCCGATTTTCATGATATCAATAATTATTCAAAGGGCTCCGAGGGCAACAGTTTTCAATATATTTGCCTAATTCAAAAACTATATTGCTCAGAACACCTTCAAGCATCATACCAGGCCGAAATAAAATAATTAAAGAAAATTATATCTCTACATATGGTCTCACCACCCTAAATAAGCCGAAATCCAGGGAGGTGTCTACTAATGATGGAATCATCACACAAAATATTTTTAATGCGGCTGTTCCAACCTCTATTGAAACAAAATAAAATACAAAGAAGTAATAATTTTGTGAATATTTAATAAGCCCACGTTATCTTCTTTGTCAAGGATATCAGAAATAACTGTTTCATGATAACCTCGCAGGGATACAGTGGGTTAAAATGATGTGTGTCTGTTCTGTGAAAGAGATCACGGATTATAGCCCAATTTTAACAGTATTGACTTTTTTACACTCTAGGGGGCGTAGCTCAAAATCTGTCTGGTAACCATACCCATAGCGGGCCTGTTTTCGAACAAGGACATCTCAAGCTTTATCCTGATATGTCACACTAAATATCTAATAGGGTGAAAAATGGTGAAATCGGCCTGCGGAATTGAGGCAGTTTACATGTGTTTCAATGGGACTGGCATTTGGGGTGGTGAGACCATCAGTAGACACAAGGGGTTTGCGTGTTCTGGTCCTTTCTTGACATATTCGAGCTGCTTGATAAAAAATCTGCAGCTTGATATCTATATATTATTGAATTTTAACATCGCTGTAACAATCTAAGTGTTATAGTTTTGATTAGAAAGTATATAATTGGTGAATAAATGTGATAACCATGTCTAGAAAAGACCAGAAGAGGCCGTGTTTTGGTGATATAAGTCATAGATGAAATGCCTGGTTGGTAGTTTGATTGTTATATGGGCCCAAATAAAAAAAAAAAATGGTGAATTTAAGTATGGATGCTACTAATAGCAGTCCATTCTAATATGTGTGGCATATTTCAACAACAATTTTCGAAATACAAGGTAACCATGACGACTTTGTGTGACGAAATAGAGGCGGGAATAGCCACTTCATTTAACTGTTTTATTCAATGCGACTTTCAAGGAAACCAGGCCGATTTTCATGATATTAATAATTATTCAAAGGGCTCCGAGGGCAACAGTTTTCAATATATTTGCCTAATTCAAAAACTATATTGCTCAGAACACCTTCAAGCATCATACCAGGCCGAAATAAAATAATCAAAGAAAATTATATCTCTACATATGGTCTCACCACCCTAAATAAGCCGAAATCCAGGGAGGTGTCTACTAATGATGGAATCATCACACAAAATATTTTTAATGCGGCTGTTCCAACCTCTATTGAAACAAAATAAAATACAAAGAAGTAATAATTTTGTGAATATTTAATAAGCCCACGTTATCTTCTTTGTCAAGGATATCAGAAATAACTGTTTCATGATAACCTCGCAGGGATACAGTGGGTTAAAATGATGTGTGTCTGTTCTGTGAAAGAGATCACGGATTATAGCCCAATTTTAACAGTATTGACTTTTTTACACTCTAGGGGGCGTAGCTCAAAATCTGTCTGGTAACCATACCCATAGCGGGCCTGTTTTCGAACAAGGACATCTCAAGCTTTATCCTGATATGTCACACTAAATATCCAATAGGGTGAAAAATGGTGAAATCGGCCTGCGGAATTGAGGCAGTTTACATGTGTTTCAATGGGACTGGCATTTGGGGTGGTGAGACCACATGCATGTCTAGAATTTAATACCCTTGTTTCTCTTTTAAATTTAACTGGTAAATGTGCAACTCTAGTCCATGGACAAGTTGACATATCAACTACACACACCTAAGCTGCTAAGTCCCAACCTGCTAACCCGTACCGAACGTTACGTACCGAACGTTACAGTACACATGATAGATATACTGGGGTCTACCCGTATTATCGCCCAGTCAATAACAGATGAGATACACACCCAGTCTGCGAGTTCATCCTCCAGTTTAGACAGTTCTTCCTCATCATCACATGGTTTATCTACATTAAACCAGTGAGAATCTGCAACACGAGGCAACAGAGAAGGAAAAAAACTACCCGCGTAATCTGCCATTTTAGCCTACTCTTTCATTTTGCTCCATATTTTTGTTTTCGCAATCAATTCAATTATTCAGCCAGATGATAACACAATTGCAGTACACAGTACTACCAAAATCCCCAGATCATACTAATGCAGGAGTACGCGCCCAACACTAACTTTAGGGGACCGACATTCAATTACCAATATTTTTAGATTAAATCGCTGAGATACCCTAAAACAACTTTCGAAGTTCTAAAGCTCCCTAGGTATAGAAATTTCAAGTTCAAAGTTTCAAATTCCGGAACCTTCAAGTTCAAAAAAAAATATTTTAAATGCTGTGAAGTAGGCCTAGGCCTACAGGTTTGAAATAAAATTTGAAAAAGTTCCACTGAAAAATTAATATTCAAAATCTCAAACTAACAGTTTATGATATCATATTTTCCCAGGCATGCTTGTAAATTTGTTTGAGTGGTGGCCCAATGCCAGCGTCACAGACGTTATACCAACATTCTCGAACAATAATTATATATAGTATTGGGTCTATGTCGTGTTTGATGTGATATGAAATATCCTGTAGAACTATTGAGGTCTTTCCTCCACACGATTTCCGTTTTTACGTGTAATCCACGTTGCATTTCTCATGTGGATTATTGGTGTACATTTTCAGGTGTATTCCACGTGAATTGTTTCATGTGGATTAATGGTGTACCAGTTCACGTGGATATCATATGGATATCCATGTGAAGAATGCCACCTGATTTTGTTTCACTTGTTTTCCACTTGTATTTTTCACATGGATTATTGGTGTAGGCTACCTATCCTATCTGGTGGATATCATGTGATGGTTGAGCCTAGATTTCCTTCTTATGTGTATTCCACATGTTGGTGTGTTTTTAACTTTTTAAGAGTGCTGGGAGGCCTGAGCGTATGGTTCATAATACATTTAAGTCTATGGGACGGGTATTATGTGTGGGGATAAAAAACGCCTATAAGTTTAACCTGCCGTCAGATCAACTTGTATCGCACGTTTTTCCCTGAAAATTTCATGAAATTCAGCAAAAACTATTTTCGAGTCACGAGACGACTATACCATGAAATTTTTATCGAAAAATATTGTGTAGCTAAAAACTTTGACCATTTGGCATGTAATGCAATTCAGGGCTGAAAACAAACTTTACTTTATCCAGTTTGATGGGTTTATAGAGAGACTTCGTAATTACAAATTTACTACGGTACATGTCAAATGGTCTAACTTTTGAACTATATAAAAATTTTAATGAAAATTTTACAGTAGTCGCTGTGTGATTGAAAACAGTCGTTGCAAAATTTCATCAAAAGCGGTTAAGAATTTACTATCTATTTTTCAAGGGAAATATAAAACAAATAGTCTATTTATTGGCGATTATTCATTTCATTTATAGTGACACTTTGGTTTCATAAGTTACAAATTAAAATCGAACTATGTTTTACAGCAACCAACGCCAACACCTGAAAATGTACACCAAAAATCCAACATCTGTTTGTGTCTTGCCTTCAAAATTTTGATTAAATTCATCAGTTGTAATCAAAAGCCGGCTTTGGCATGAGTGTTTTGAGCGAAAGCCATGTATTACAGGTGTTAAAATTTTGTTTTTCGAAAAATGGGACATAATTTGTTTACAAATGATGTGTTCGAGTAATTTGGCACAAACACATGTGAGGGATATCGGCCTGTAGTTTGCCGGAGAGTGCTGATCCCCTTTTTTGAAGACTGGGGCAACATTAGCCTCTACCCAGTCATCTGGTAATTTGCCCATCTGTAGAGATTGATCAAAAATAACTTTAAGAAAGGGAGATATTTCGTTGGCAGCATTCTTCAGAATCAGATTCGGGAGTTCGTCTGGTCTGGGTGCCTTCCCGCCGTTTAAACCCTCGAGTAATTTAGTTACACCTTGAACAGTAATTTCAAATTTAGGCATTTCAGTATTCGGTGGTCCGGATAGTTTAGGTATATTTGTGGCATCTGCAGAGGTAAAAACTGAGCAAAATTGGTGGTTTAATATTTCGGCCTTACGTCTGCTATCTGGATGCAGCTGGCCATTTCCCTTCAAAGGAGAGACACCAGTTCCATCCTGACGTTTTGATTTGATATAACGCCAGAGTGGTTTTGAATTTTCTTGTTCTAGAGATTCAGAAAGTTTGGTTTTCAAAAAAGACCACTTGGCAGACCTGATGGCACGCTGGGTCTGCCATTTACATAATTTGTACTTTGTCCAAAGGTCAGCTTTATTCGTACGCTTGGCTTTATTATATAGAGATGCTTTTTTCAACCAATTTTCATTGACAAAACGGCTAGGACTGTTTTTTTAAAAGGAGGTCCAGCAGCTCCTAATTTGTTGCCTGTTAGCTTCCCAATTAGCATTTTTGAACTGACGCACTGGGCGGGGTTTTGTACGGCGGTGGGGCGGGTCAATATCCAGTTAGGTCATCACAGCACAGTGATTCGAGATTCCAGGTACACCATGAGAAGATTTAATTAAACCAGGTTTATTTGTGAATCGGAGGTCCAAAATATTTTCTTCTCTAGTAGGTTCTTTATGAATTTGGGCCAAGGCATGTGTATCTAGGCTTGACAAAAGCAGCTCGCATTGGGATTTGTTTGCCGCTTTAGGATTTACTACCCCAGTGTCCCAGTCAATTCCAGGTAGGTTGAAATCACCTCCCAGGACAATGGTCTGATTTCAACTTTTTGGCATCAGGTCTAAAGATTTCACAAGTTCTTCTGAAGTACTAATTTTGGAGTCAAGAGGTCTATAAAAACAACCAAGGGTTAATGATTTTGATGCCGATATCTGAACTTTAGCCCATTAAATTTCACAGTTAGTTTGTAAATCAGGGAGGAGGGTCATGTCATACTGTTTTGACAGCAATAAAGACTCCTCCTCCACGGGCTTTTGAATTTCGATCTCTACTTAAAACTTGGTATTCAGGAGGGAAATTTTCGCTGGTAGTAGTATCCCCTTGTCAAGCCAAGATTCTGGGCTCAGCATTCTGTCAGCTGACGGCACGCTGAGTGCTTATTCGATTATAGGCCTACACAAGTCACAAATGAATTGGCTTATACTGTGGGCACGAAGTGGGTTGTTTTTCACTGTTGTGTCAAACTAAGGAGAAGTGTTTTTTGTATATTGTAAAACTAAAGCATGTCCTCTGTAAATAAAACTGTCGCAATCTGCACGTTTCCTGCGTATTCTCTGCCAAAACATGCCGAGAGTCAGTTTGACTTTTAACATACAACATAGCACAACAAACACGATACATCAACCTGATGCTTGACTAATGTTGGGCCAACGTCGGAGACGGTGGGCCAAAACTGGACAAACATGAATGTCAGTCATGAAAAATTGTCTCGTTTTGATTTGTTTATTATTTTGTGTTTTAGTAAAGCCTTTTAGCAAGGAAGTCAACAAATGCATTTACACGTGCATTGAAATTACGCAATTTTTTATAAATATTTTTAAATATGAACAGGAAAAATAATAATAAGCTACCATCGAATCTTCCTCAATTACAGAACTTGATAAAGAGGGATCCAGAATCTTATAAAGATGAAGTATGCTCCTCGCAAAGGCGAAAAACTTTTTTTACTTGTTTTATCGCCCACTTGTCTGTAGTCAGTGTTTACCAGTGTTTACTTAGTTTAGGGAAGGGTGAGTCGGTGACAGTCTGCTGGAGTTTTTGAACTGGACAAATTATTTATTTCACCTCCTGTCTGCAATATTTTATTCGGAGTGTCTATGCGTACGTGACCGTACGAGATGTATGTTTTGCTATTGATACGGGATCGCGTACACGCCACCTGTAATGCTATTCGTACGGATTAACGTACACTTCACCTGTACTGCTAATGATACGGCATACCGTACACACCACCTGTAATGCTAATCATACGGCATACCGCACACACCACCTGTATTGCTAATCATACGTGTAATGTACACTACTCCTGTTTCGCTAATCGTACGGTATAACATGTGCAGCTACGCACCTGTATGCGACTGTATGTAGCTAATATTACTTAGGTATTATTTCTCATACGTCATTTAATATGAATCAAACAACATCTGATAACTGAAGTATAGTAATCTATAAAGCTAATCATATGGAATTTAAACAGATTAATTGAGTACATTGCTTGGTAGTAACGTTAGGTCTATTATTTGTTTAGGTAAAATTAAGTATACTGTCTATATTAGTATAGACCCTATATCCACTTGATTATATAGCTTAGACTTATCCCACTAGGTCTATTACTATTATAATATAATTAGAGTAAAATATGGGCTATACTTTCCACCTTAACGTACGCATAGCAAAATGCAAAATAAACTAGTGATACGGTCACGTACGCATAGCGCTTTAGACAGCATGTACGTGATTACGTACTCTTAGCAAAATGAACTAGCGATACGGTCACGTATGATTAGCAATACAACGAGCTTGTACGGGAACACGTACGAATAGCAAACTCGGGAAGCGATACGGTCACGTACGGTTAGACACTGCCTATTTTATTTATTAACAAGCAATATATGTATTTCACTTTCTTAGAATTTACTAGGCCTACCCTGCAAACAATTTAACGTTGTAATAACGTCCCTACAAAGTACAGCATTCGTACTTAGGACGTAACTCTGTGAACTCCCATTTACGTCCTTAGAACGTAAAACATAAATGTAACGTTATTGGGACGCTCTGGGAACGTTAGGGTTATTATGACTACGTCCTTAGCACGTCCTCGTTACGTTCATCCATGAATGACGAAAATGGGACCTTAACGAACGTTATTACGTACAGTGTTTGCAGGGTACTGCCTTAGGCTTAGTATCGGTCTTTATTCTTTGATGATCTCACTCAGGTTAATTGGGGGTACAACTCATGATCAGGGAAGAAACAAAGAAGAGGGAGAGGGACTGATTCAATGGTGTGGACCCCATTAACGCAATGTAAGCGGGGGGAGTAAAGTAGATATAAAGATTAGAAGGTGGGAGGGGGTACAGTAGCGGGGAAATAGGTGGATGCTCGCTTCTCCAGGCCCATGGAGGCTTGGAGTCGCTGTAGCCCTGCGGAGCAGGTCACAACAGACAGCTGCGGAATTAGTTCGCAGCGGTTCGATAAGATTCTATTCTATTCTTGTATAAATAACTAAAAGAACCTATAACAACAAAACCACCTGAAAACAACCGAAAACAACCTGAAAATACCGAAAACAATTTCATTTTTTCATCTTAAGACTGTGTTTATAGCTCCCCAATATTCATGTGCAAATATATAATACTATTTTATACCTGTATATAGCCTAAATATGTTGTTTTCGATGATTTTGCAGTTGTTTTCGGTATTCATAACCCGTTGCCGTAGCGAAAACAGCATCGAAACTGGAGCTGTCACTCTTACAGTGCAAGGCCACTACAATGTACGGCAAGCGCCAGTTGTTTTCGGTATTCATAGATCGTTGTCATAGCAAGTGTGAGGCATACCTGCATACGGCAGCAGTTATTATCAAATTTATAAATCAGCTTACATCACTGTTTACTAATATGCCAATTATTTATATTACAGATGATAAAGATGATATGTCTAAGAAAGCAAACACAGCCGGCATTCATAACACGTCGTCGTAGACGTGGTAGATAAATATTTCTTACACAACCAACACGTCGCTATAACTTATTATCATAAAATATATTACTATTTAAGTATTATAGGCCTGTAGCGATGTTATGATTATAGGCTACATGTACGTTGTAGATATTGTCACAATACAATCATAATTCATATGTACAATATGTACATTTATATGCAGTCCATCACATATGACATTACACAATAGTGAAAATATTATATCCTAATCATAATTTATATATACAATATTTACATTTATGTGAAGTCCTCTTCTGTCACATATGACATTGTACAATACAAATATACATAACAAATTAAGGTTTTTCATTTCTGCTGGTTGGGTTTGCGGCCGTCGCTACCTGATCGCATCATGACAAGGCCACTGTCACTCGAAGTTACGGCTCTGTTGTTCAGTCGTTGTTTGGTGTTTTGAAATTTTGTCACGACGTCTTTAAAATTTAGCCAATCCCCTGTGATTTCCAAAAACATAACAAATCTGGCGCTAATTCGAAATTCCCCTGTCTGCTAATTGCTCTCTCTAAATTTGTAAACTGTGCCCTAACCTTATCTTCTAACAAGTCTACCAATTGTGAAAAAGTCTTTGAGCGCCAGTCAATTTGTAATTTCAGTATGTGGTTAACAGATTCAGCGTTGTTGTTCGTCCAGTTCGGCTGTATGTTGTCATGTCGTAGTGCCATGTCCAAATTGTTTTGTAATTTAGGTAGCAAAATCGGGTGAGTGTAATTGTATGTATACATGTATTTAATTCTGTCTTACTGGCATCAAAGATGACCTGATTCTTGGTCATAGTCAGTCCGTCAGTACCGATGATCAAGTTAGTTATATGTCGTTGCGTGGTTTTAGTCGCATTATGTTGTAGGGCTCGTGCGGTGTTCTCTTTCATGTGTCTGGTGCAGTAAAGCATTTCGCAGTCAAAGCAATGACAAATGGCTTTTCGCCTTATTATAGGTTTTGTCATGGATCATACCGTTCAAATTATTTCGAGTCTCTCTGAAATTACCGAGTATGAGCATAGGTCCAATAAATAATGGGTGTTCCTGTGTCGATTTCCTAATTGGTCAAATTGAACGTAGCTTTGTCAGCCTATCACACTGTTCAGAGCAGTGTCACGTTTGAAACAAAATTGTGTCATGTCAGTCAGCTGTTCGTCAGTGTTAAGAAATATCAATGTAATTTGCTAATTTTATGAGCGCCAGCATGAGCCCTGACACTATAGAGTATGTGTCGCCATCTGGTGATCAGCAGTCTGTAGCATGTGTTGAAATGTAAACAATGACAACTGAGGAAATTTGGGTTATCATATAAGCCTACTTTTGCATGGTTTCAAGATAATCTGATCCTAAATTTCTGCTCGTTATGTGCATATGTGGTATATTTGCTACTGTACTAGTACTGTATTGGCGGACACTCATTGGGTGCCCTGATGTATCTAAAAACTAAAACTCTTAATATCTTTCATCTGCGTATTCTTTCCAGCCAACCACCACTTCTTTCAAGACCTGTCTTTTTATTTAATCATCATCTGTTGTTAATTTCTCTTGTTTGAAGGACAAATAGAAAGGCTAATAATAGCTGTAGATGTGATTAGCACTCGGGTGATTACCAGATTACACCGTCTAACGCAGTGCTCGATTTTGGAAGATTTGAGGCGGGAGCCAGCAGGGCACCCATCTAGAAAATCTCCAGAGCCTATCATTTGATTTCAGTGTCCGAAATAAGGAGCATTTTTTTACGAGACATTCTTTGGACCAAAATCTAGTGAGCCATAAGGGCACAGTCATACAGCTAATGGAGAGCCCTGAAGTAAATTTGGGAGCCCCGGGCTCTCCTCAAAATCGAGCACTGCCACGGTCTTGAAAAATCATGGAGAACCGTGGAAAATGAAAAAATAAAATACAGGCCTTGAAAAGTCATGGGAAATGAAAATTTGACAAAATTTCATGGAAAATACATGGAATTTCGAATTTTAACAAATATCTCACATTTCTTTTGAGAAAAAGGTTTTGGTTACATACACTTTTGACACACAATGACACTTATAGTCCGCCTATAGTTGTAAAATATTTTACATCTGAAAAGTAAGATACTCTGCGACACCCGCTGAATATGGTTCTGAATAGTATATAAAGTGGTTAGATCGGATCGCTGTGGTGGTGGAGACTATACAGTTTCAAATGTGCAGTTTTATATTCAGTTATGAAGTCGTGGAATTCTCAAAAAATGGTCATGGAAAGTCATGGAAAAGTTATGGAATTTTATATTCAAATGTCAGAACATTGGATTTGTGCCATTGTGCTGCTACGACCGTATCTATATGCAGGGGTGTCTATAGACAGATTTCTGTGTTTTGAAAAAATTCAGTTTAGCGGCGCTAGACTGGTATGCAGTACACAATTAGCTTTGCTTTGTACACATGGCTAACAGTCGCATCACCACTTCATTTTTAGACACATTTAAGACCACATTTTGATGCTTCACAGATTTAGCCTCAGAGTGCTAAAAATCACCTGAGAACATTTAGAAATAAATAAATCCCCGGGAGAGCCAGGGTTTCCGCCAGGGATGTTTGAGAGGGGGGTTCAAAAGGGGTGGGGGTCTGGGGGTCCTCCCACAGGAGGAAAAAATCGGAGTTTCTAATTTTAGTGCTAAAAATGGCCTATGATTTTAACTGAAATAACAGCAAAATATGGAAAATATTTGTTTTTCCTCTGCCAACAAGGGGGGGGGGACACTGGGGGAGAGGGGGAGATCCTCCCTTAGTTGCTGAGTGGGGAGGTTTGTGGAAAACCTGGGAGATCACCTGAACTCCCCCAGCAAGTAGGCAATATTCTTTTCAGTTTTGGAATAATTTTCTACTCCCACCCCTGTATACGTTTTCAACAAGGTTCAGACTAAAGAGAATGGCACTGAAATCAACAAAATGGTTTGTGACAGATGCTCAGTTGATTAAACCTTAAAGCGCTGAATTTTTTTTCATGAAAACCTTGGAAGGCCAAGGGTTTTTTTTCAATTTGAAATCATCATGTCTTAGTTAGCCCTTTCTGCTTCATTTGAATAACTATGTTATGTGTCTACAGCCATTAGAAATGTTTTTAATTCTACAGTGCGGGGATCGACTTTAGTTGATCCCTGCGCTGTAAGAGTTAAATAATTCAATATTGTAGAAATATATTTTTCATAAATATAAATATTTTTCGTCAATTAAAGCTGGGAATTGTGTTAGCAATTCCAGCTTCAAATGAATGAAAAATAATTGTAAACAATTCAGCAGCACACGATAAGTTTGATTTTGCCATTCAATGCTAATTTTTTTTTTTTTTTTTCAGTTTCTTCAGCAGTACAGACACTACCAGTCGACATTACAGGTGATGTTACTCAAGCCAACAGCCTACAACGAGACACTCGGCTCTCTCAGCATGTTCCTGGGACAGGTGACTCTACTTTCTCCAGCTATCATTGATCCCAACAATATGCCTATTGCCTGAGAAGAGTACATCTAAGTTTAGTGTGAAGCAATGCCTACTTGCTTCACACTGAACTTAGTAGGTACTGCCATTACCCGCTAGTTTATCTTATTAAAATTTGTAGTGATCATTTTTCTTACAAATTGTATTTTGTTACAAACAGAGAGTTTAAAAACAGCTGTAGCCGCAAATAGCAGTATAAGGGTGAATACAATTTAGACACTTACCTTGTTGACCAGTATATATGGCTATAACGGCCCCTAAAAAGATTCATATCATAACATGTTATTTTTATTTCTTCAGGTTTCACATTGTTACGAGGCGGAGCTGGCTGAGTTTCCACAGCAGATCTGTGACATTTTACATCAGCATGCAACAGTGCTTGATTCAGAAATGCGCATGGTGAGGTTTTATGTGACACGTATAAAGTGGTTAAATTATACACACTTTGGAACATAGTGTGAAATGATTGCGACGTTTCAACCTGCCGTCAGCATATATTGATGATCAAAATCTGCTGAAGGCAGGTCGAAACGTCCCAATCTTGTTGAAATGTCTGAATCACTTCACACTAAGTTCCAAAGTGAGTAAAATTTAACCACTTTTATACTATATTCAGGTTTTTAAATCGCTTTCTCACTTCCACAAAATAATATTATATTTGTTGGGAAATCTATTATTAAAATTTAGCTGTCCCGACACTATTTAAGTAGACTCTGATGTACCAAATCCATTATTTAGGACCCACACACAAAGTTTACTTCATTAACTTCTGATTTTTCCATGAAGTTGAATCTGAATTTACTGATATAATTTTCAGCTTCATATACCTGTATACAGACAAATAAAAATCCCTCACCTGTTTAACCCTTTAACCGCCAAATCATTCAATCTGAATTTTCACCCACTTGAAGTTGTGTCTCGCTGCCGCGATCCACAACTTCAAGTGAGTGAAAAGTATTCAGATTTGACAAAATGTAGGTCAACTGTTTTCAAATCTTTCTACTTGATGTCACATTTTATTTTAACATATTTAAGAGGTGTTACTTTATATGCTAATAAAAAATGAAAACCCGAATAAATACGGCACCGGCGGTTAAAGGGTTAACAAAGATTTTGTAAGATTTTATATTCACACCTCAAAATGAATGAAAAGGAGGAGAAATTATATAAATTTTCATCCACTTGAAGTTTTGTCTCGCAACAGTGACCCAAAGCTTCAAGTGGATGAAAATTACTCATTTGTTTAATTTGTTACAAAAAATTAGCAAATTTTGACACTTAAACACACATTTCGTTCACAATAACACTGATTTAATCTGCTACCGAAACAAATTAAAATCAGCTTTAGTCATGCTTAGTGCTTCAAGGGTTATTAAAAAAGGGGGAAAATACCTCTGGGGTTCAATATCTTAGTTTCACAAAAAAAATTCACTGAATTATTGATTTATTGTTGTTGATATAAAATTACATATCAAAGGTCTTGACAGAACAAGAATGAATATGCTCAATATTGGCTTAATTCTGGCCCACCGTCTGCTATGCAGGGACAATATTAGGTGAGCGCTCTGCAAGGTCCAATTCGTTTGAAAATAATTGTGTGCAGCGATTTCCAAACACATTCCAGATTCCATGGGTTTTTTCCATCATTAATTAGAAAATATTTTGCCAATCTCTTTCAAGTTTGATTAGCAGTTGACAATACTGATGCAACAATACTGAACAAATTGAACTATGCCATGTCATTAAAACAACATAGGATAAATGCCTTGTGGTTGTTGTGGATGAATAGGTGTCAACACTTTAATCGCCGTTCACAATTACATTTGTTTTCTTTTAATTTCATACTAGTACATTAAATACCAGTTTGTAAAACGTGCCATCAATCCTTGATCTCCATTTTACCAAATCTGAATAATTTTCACCCATTGAAGCTGTGAATCGCGTCACCTTCAAGTTAGTGAAACTTCCAATTAAATAACCTCTCTAACATGTTGCAGGTGTTTTGTCGGACATTGATGCTTCTGAGAAACAAAGGGTTGATTCCCGCCACCAAACTGATAGAATTATTCTTCGAACTTTTCCGCTGCCAGGACCGATTGCTGAGAAAAAGTCTCTACAATTACATCGTTCAAGACATCAAAAATTTTAATGCGAAGCACAAAAATGCTAAGCTGAACACAGTAAGTTATTATTTTTATGTTTATATCTTTTATTGCTGAATGGCCTGTGGTATTTTTCATTCAACTTAGCGCAACATTTTCATTTGTCTGTTGTTGTCATTGATAAATCAGTGGGAAAATGTTTAGGCATGTCTTACATTTAAAGATAGAACTAGTGTGAAAATTTCCTGTCAATGTGAAATATTAAGAAAATATGTCTAGTTATACATGTTATAAGACAAGAAATGCTATATTCAATTCTGCTTATTTGCTAATCACATCAAAGTTGATTACTACTTATATATTTTTAAAATCTACGCATCAATAATAGGAAATGGTTATGGTGTGTGTCAGAACTTGAAGGAAAAAATCAGTGGAATGTCAATGGCCAAGTCGGATGTGGATTGTTCCTTAATCATCTAGATCCATCTATTAAAAACTAAAATGTTAAACTTATCTGTTAATTGCTCATGACACATATTTCACTTAATTGAGTACTGATTAAGTGCGGTAAAAGAAACAAATTCTGTGAAACATTATATTTACAAAAAAAACAGGCTCTTTTAATTATTACTCAAACTATTTGGCCCTCTATTGTTCACTTAAATTACCTCCTGTTACATCTAATGCATTATTCAAATATCCTATATCTCCATATAAATACAGTATTGTCATTCACCTCACATTCAAAAATGTGTTTTTCAGACTCTGCAGAACTTTATGTACAGCATGCTGAGAGATAATAATGCAATCGCTGCCAAAATGTCACTTGTAAGTTGCTTCAGAAATGTTTTATCAACTTAGTATTAGCTCTTAGAACTCAGGCTTTCCACCAGGAATGTTTAAATGGTGGAGTTAAAAAGGAATGGGGGTTTAGGGTCTTCCACCAAGGGAAACAAATTCAAACTTAAAAATTTTAGTTCTTAGAATGGCCTATTTGAACTGAAATGACAGCAAACTATGGATTGTATTTTCATTTTCTTTACAAAACAATGGGGGATATCCCGCCTTTTGTGTTGAGTGGAGGGGTCCAGACCCTCCCCCCTGGAAATGCATTATCGCCTTAGTTTCATCTGTTTGAGCTCTGAACGATCATAAGTTATTAAATCTCAGTTATGCAATTTTAAAATGTCTTAATGGCTTGTTTACCTTTTTCTACTTCGTTTGAATACCTATTTTATGGGTGTACTTCTATTATAAAATATAAATGTATTCGCCATTTGGTGGTAGGTACCAGCTTTTGACATCAGATTCTGATTTTTGATAACTTTGCACCTTTATTTTTTTGAGGTACTGAATAAGTGAATTTTTAGTAACAAAAAGCCTTTTCTTGCCACTACTTTGTTGCGTGGAACAATGTATATTTTCTGCCATTTTGACATTTGTTACAAAGTAACGTGTGACTATCTCGAGCCTATCCTACTGAAAATGTTAGATTTAATGTCTTTTAAATGTCTTTTACAGCAAGGTTTTTTTATGGAAATATTATCTATATGATTCAAGGAGTTAGAAAAGGCCGGGTGCTAAATTTTGTATGTTGAGCATTTTTTTTAATTAGCATAATTAGCATATTTAATGAGGTAAATTAAAGATCTGCTTTATCGGAGCCCCCCAATCAACACAAACACTCAAATTCTGGTTAACTCTGCATTTTTTCAAGCATAATAAAAATGTCAAACATATTATCAACATTTTTCAAAAGTACATAATGGCTGAAATCTGTTATTTTTAATTTGCATATTTAATTAGTCTATTTGCCACTCTCTTTGACATAATACCCAAAATTTCTTTTACTGCAAGGTTTTTTGATGGAACTATTATTTATATGATCCAAGGAGTCAGAAAATGGCGGATGCTTATTTAATAGGCTTAGCAATTTTTTAATTAGCATAATTAGCATATTTAATGAGGTATACAGGGTTAGAAATTAACTTTCTGGGGCACTGGCCCAGCGGACCACCACCCCCCAAAATCTGGTGGTCTTCTTCCATTTCTGGTGGCCCTGTCAAATTTTAAAAAATTGTTTCTGAATACACAACACTTTTACACAATTTTTGGCTGGGAAATGTTAGTGGCCTGCCCACTATTCTGAACAAAGAAATAAATTAATTACAATCTTTTGAACAATTTTGGTCCGGGAATTTCAGTGGCCTGTCGGACCACTGCTACCCAGTGTTCTGGTGGTCATGCAGAATATTTGGTGGCCTCGGGCTACCGGACCACCACTAATTTCGAACCCTGGTATATTAGGGACTCGCCTACATTAGAAGGGTCAACCTCCAATCAACAATAACTCTCAAATTATAGTTATCTTTGCATTTTTCAAGCATTAAAACAATGTCAAGCATAATTTAAAAAAAAAATACAAATGGCTGATATCCGCCATTTTAATATATGCATATTTAGTTAGGTGATTTCAGTATCAATATCGTGATCCTTGATGAAATTGATGAACCTAATGTTTGGCACCAACGTTTCTACATACCGGTAATTACGAGATTGAATACCTCAGAAAAATTGAAATAAAACTGATACAACACTTTTAATAAAAAAATTCAAAATGGCCGCAAATAATTATATCGAGTTTGTTTGTAAAACAAGCTAAATCACGGATATTTCCATAAAGCAACACAGAAATTGTTTTTTTTGACACAACTCACAAGATTCAAATATATCTACAGTTCATTGGTGTAGCATAGTAGTTATCATGTTCAACTGCAATATTCAACAAACTGCTATGCCTAGGCCTACATCAAATGATATTAAAAATACAAGATGTTTTTGCGAGTTTTATCCCAGAGATTATGAGGTTCGAGTGTTACCAAAGTGGTTCACGAGTTCACTCAATGATGAGAGTGGTAATCACTCCTGTACGTCATAAACACACCCGGCTTCATCCAGATGACCATATTTAAGATGGTGGCCATTAGAGAGACAGAATACCTGCCAATATGTCATGAACTAGTAAGGAAATCTGCATAGATTTCAATACCATTACCTGATTATGGTGGCTGAGTGATGTTGTCTCCTATAAATCACATTGCAGGCTGGAATGGACATGCATACAATACTCACCTGGACATCTACCTATTATTATTAGATTGGGCCTCTTTAGGATTTGTGGCTATTCGAGGTTCTTATCGTGAAAATTGAAGCTGCCTTCTCGGCTTCACCACGAAACACCAATCCTCACAACTCTTGTATCAAACACTTCTTGTTATATTGTTTCATCACCCAAAAAGAGGAATTTAATTGTTATTCCCTTCACATATGGCCAGTATTGAATGATTTCTTCCAATCTTCAAGTAGAAGCACTTTGGTAACTACTTGTGCTATGGCGCACATTTTATCTGGAATCCACAGAATTTCTAAAAGGGACATGTTGTGAAATATTTAAATGCTTCATTTCTTAATACATCAGCAAAATAAATTGGGAAATCCATTACAGTCAGCTTATCGGAAATTTCTCTCAACTGAGCATTATAACCATAACTTATATTATAACTATGACTATGAAAGTCGAAAATAATATTTGCATTTATTTAGACAAAGGCCTAGTTACTGCCTTGACGCTTCAGTTCTGATGGGAGAAAGAGAAGTGATTACTTCAATCTTCGAATTTTTAATTGTATGTGCCCAAGCAATTTTTTACTCTCTCAGATCTAAAAATAGTGTCAATATAATAGTGTCAAATAAGAACAAATTAAAAGTTTTTTTATGATGTTCTTTATTTTTTAAGGATGTTATGATTGATCTTTACGAGAGAAATATCTGGCACGATGCCAAAACTGTCAACGTCATAGCTACAGCGCTCTTCTCTAAAGTGGCCAAGGTAAGTAGACGGTAGATACGAGGTTTAACCCTTTCTTCACTAAGTTAGTTTATTTAAATTTCAAACCACTTGAAATTGTGTCTCGCTACTGCAAACCACAACTTCATGTGAATAAAAATTACTTTCATTTTTTTAATTTGGGACCAAGCATTTGCAGATCTTGATGTTTAAACACACTTTTCACTCCCAATAACCTGCTAACAAAACCTATTTAACTATAGTTGAGCTTAGCAGTTAAAGGGTTGAGATATGTGCTACTTTTAATTACAACTCAGTAAGTAAGAGACACTGCAGGGCAAACATGGTATAAATAATATTAGCAACCTCATAGAAAATTTTGTCTGAAAATTATTGACAAGCAATTTTCTTCTTCCTTGACTTGCAAGTAGAGACTAACTGTGAGGCTATTCGATATTTTTCAAAGAGATATTCTGGGTAGTCATTTAGGAGAGGAGACTGTTTGTAATTTCTGTATGTCTTGCATTTGGGACTTTTCTTTATAATACCTTGTTCCATGAAACACTCAATCTTATTCAGAACATAATGTCCTGAACTATTCTGCAAATTTATTTAAATAAATTAATAAACTATGTTCTGATTACAGATTTTGGTGGCTGCACTGAAATTCTTCCTTGGTAAAGATGAGGAATTGGAAGATTCTGATGACAGCGACTCAGATGAAGAGGTAGGTTTTGTAAACATGACAAAATTAGACATGCCAAAAATATCAGTATCATTACTATCTGACAATATGTGACCTGCTCTAACATAATCAGTCAGAAGTCACACTCATATAAGAAATCATACAAATGTACTCTAGTTTAATGTTGAAAAATCTTGAAAACAGAAGTTTCTGAAACTAGCTATTTCACTGGGGTTTTTATTCAAATTAGCTGATTTTCAAACATACTATTTAAGTACTAATTAGTGAAACTTTTTTAGATGAGTTGGCATGAACAATGTATTTCTACCATTACTGTAGATCTGGTAATTTTTGCATGTTTTGGTTTTCGCAATAATATTTACGAAATCTAGAATTATCAATTTCGATGATAGGAACCGTAGTGCTGATAATAATAATTTTCGCGAGATTCTTAAATTTGCGAAATTTTCTTCCAGCAAAATTTGCGAAATTAAAACCTTGCTAATATCATCAGATCTCCAGTATATAACCTCCAAATGCATAACAAATCAATTTTTTATTTTTCTACAATTTTTTTATGAAAAAAACGATATACTGAGCAATTAAACTTGTGAATTATGAATGATTATGTTGGAGCAGGTCACATATCTTGTTTGGTCAAATTATGATTTTTTGGTTCAAGAATTACATTTTGTTGGTCTAGTTAGAATCTCACAGGATTAATTGATTTAAAATGCTGAAAAAATCAGCTGTACCATGTTATTACTATTTGTCAGGTCTACATGTTTTAAATAAAATGCTGGAAAAATTGTAACATATTTTCTTGTAGATGCTCAGTTATTAAAAATTCAAATGACAAATATTATTGTCATTTGAAGCTCAAAATTATATCAGCAATTCCAGCTTCAAATGAATAAAAATTACTAGGACTAAATAACAATATGGCAGCTTATGAGTTTTTTCATTCATTTGAAGAATGCATGGTGCTTAGTTAGAAATTAAAATGTGAAGTGTGAACTGTTCATAATACTTTACTTTTAGAAGCAGAAGCCGAGCAAACAGAACGCTAAGGAACTGCTTCTGGCGCACCGTGTTCGCAAGAAGACAAAAAGCAGTAAAAAACGCCTGGGACGAGCGCTGGATCTACTCAAGGTTTTACAGTTTTGCGTGTTTCTCGCAGAAACTATTCAAATATATATCGATCTTTTCTAGTTATTTTATCTTCGCTATATTTCCATAAATCTTTATGATATTCAGTTGAATTTTATATAATGTTTTGGACATATTACATATGCATAACTAAAGAAAAGTAAATATGATAACAGCTCACTCAAAGTTATGTTGACCTAAAGCTTAAATATGTGTAGCAGTCACTATGTGATGTCAAAAATATGTCAAAATATGTATAATGTTTGCCCATTGACCCATAACATATATACATGTATCCAAGCATAGCAGAAAGAACTGATTAAGCCGTCTAGAATGTTTAAGTCACAGTTATTTTGAACGAAAGCCGTCTTCAAGCACCAATAGAATTTAGTCGTTCGAATCTGAAGTCTGCAGACTTCAGATTCGAACGACAACGAAAGTTGATCCACGCACTGTAAGGGTATAAATATTTCTAATGGCCTTAGACCCATAACATAGGTTTTCAAAGGAAGCAGAAAGAGCTAGCAAAGTCATTTTTGATGATTTTATATTGAAAAAAAAATGGTCTCCATGGTTTATATAAAAATAATTCAGCGTTGTTAAGGGTTAAGGGATAATCAGCATCATGTTCTGTTTGCAGAAACACAAGAGTAAGAAGAAGGTGGTCGTCTTTAATTTCTCTGCCATTCATCTGCTGCACGACCCACAAGGTTAGAAATTCACAACTCTATATTGATCAGCTGCTGCCTGCAAAGCTGCTTAACCCTTACAGTGCGGGGATCGACTTTAGTCGTCAGAATCTGAGGTCTACAGATGTCAGATTCTGACATCAGAATCTATAGACATCAGATTCGGCCGACTAAAGTTGATCACTGCGCTGTAAAAGTTAACCCTTAAAGCACTTTGTTGAAGAATTTACATTTTTCCACTTGGAAGTTGTGTCTCACTACAGCGTAAATTACCCATGTTTGTTTAATTTGAGAACAAAAATTTTTAAATCTTAATGTTAAAGCACTCATTTATTCCAATAACAGTGATTCAACCTGTTAATAAAACAGATTGAAAAAGAAAACATAATGTATTGATATTATTTGTTGAACAAATATAACTATGCAATAATGAAATCAATTTTATATTTAAAAATACAGTGGTCATTGCAAAAATAAAATAATGAAGAAATGAGTAGAAAAGACAACATATCGCAAAAAAAAATTCTGTACAAGCTTGTATTTTTTTATATTTTCACATATATTATACTTTTAGCAGTGGAAAAGGACTACTTTTTTGCAATATTTAATGAATCCTTAAAAGATCAATTTAGTGTGGCTCAAATTTACATGTCAAACACAAACAGAACACTTCTCTATTTGCATTTTTCTTCAAATGTGATGTTTTACTCAACAATTAACAGAGTTTTTCAGAATCATTATTTCAATTGTTTACATTGTTTTAGATCTTGCTGAAAAATTGTTTCGAAAACTGGAAACGTCAAATGAGCGTTTTGAGGTGAAGTTGTTGATGATCAATCTGATATCTCGGTTGATCGGAATTCACGAGTTGATTCTTCTCAACTTTTACCCGTTCATCCAGAGATTTCTACAGCCGCATCAGAGAGGTAACCCAGCAAACACTACACAATGAAACAATGCTGGTTTAATGCTGGGCCAGCATCGCAGACAGTGGCCCAACATTTAACCATCATTGTTTCAATGTGTCGTGTTTTCTGGTCAGATGGTTCACCAGTCCTTATATTGTGTGATATGAAGAAGATATTATAGTTTTAACTCTTTTCAATTATTTTTTCATTCATTTTGAAGCTGGAATGCTGATGCAGCAGCATTTTCCAGCTTGAAATGTAACCCTCGTCGGGCCGTAATGAATCATTTGTCAAATTAAATTAATTATTTTAATGAACATCTAACGCAAAGTCTTTTCTCAATATTTAAATCTTTGTTGATATCTGTGTGCCAGGATACCCATTAGTAGCGCGGTTGACTTAGAAACCAGTGGTAGCAGATTTGAATCTCGCTTCGCTATTTTTTCTCAGAGCACTTAGAATCAACGGGATAATGCCGACCGAAACATATAATCGATTAGTGCTGCATAATTTTTTTTTTTAAAGATAAATAAATGACCAGTATGTCTAAGCTGACATATAACCTAATAAAATGTAAATCAGAAAGCTTTATACAGTTCTAGCATGACATATAACCCAATAAGCCTGTAAATCAGTAAAGCTTTATACAGTTCTGGCATGACAAGGATTATTACTGTTTCTCTTACATACAGCTGATGTGACAAATATTAGTGAGTAAGTCAAAAAAAATCTCTTGTTGATATTTAACTCTCACATTACAACATACATGTATCATAGACCTATGTCATAACAGATGAGATATGAAATATATTTAAAACGAATTTGCCTGTACATGAGATAATGTAAGAAGCTAAATAACTTCAAACTAGCAGTTTGTGTATATTGATTCCATTTTGGGTCCTGTCATCACTCGTATTTGTGATTTCACAGCATTCTTGAATATAATATCATTTTACTTAGTGTTTTAAAGCAATTCATTTTACTTAATAAAAGTTTGTTTATTTTGCTAGATGTCACGAGGATCTTACAGTACGCAGCACAAGCGAGTCACGAGCTGGTGCCTCCAGAGGTATGGTTAACACTTGAAGCACTATGTTATTTGATGTTCCGGTAGTCTTGGGAATTGGCTGGAATTTCGTAGTTGGAATTATATAACCAACCAATGTTCACAGCAGCTCAGTTGAGTTAGGCACACATATGAAAATGAAGCCAGCTATCTATGTCATGTATTTATTAACCCCCATCATACCGACACTATGGTTATGGTGGTGTTGTTTTTAGCTCGCCTTTTAATTTAAAAAGATGGGCTATCGCAATTTAAGTTTGTCGGTGTTGGCGGAACATTTCCTTGTGGGTCCGATAACTTGACAAGTTTATTCTGCTCAAATTGGTTCTGCATGTTGATAATGGCCAGTCCTCGGACAATTTTAAAAATGACTGCAGAAAAAAATCAAAATGGCCTATTGATCACACACAATGGATAATTTATTGTGATTTATTACATTTTACGTTGCTGTGGACACGATAACTTCAATCGTTTTTCATATATCCTTCTAAAAATTGTTATGCATTTTACTAATAACCAGTTCTCGGACAAGTTCAATAATGGCTGAAATAAAATTTAAAATGTTAGATTTATTGTGATATTTTACATCAATAATTTGTAGGCGCGATAACTTTGAAAGTTTTTCATGTATCCTGCACAAATTTGTATTGCATGATGCTAATAAAACTAGTTCTTGGTCAAGTTCAATAAGGGCTATTGTCGAGTGGGTTTTCACCCCCCACCCATACGGGAAGGGGGATTTCAGTCGCGCCAGGATTCTGTCTGGCGTCACGTTTTCTTATGGGCGCAAAAGCTAAAAAACTGCTAGTCAATTTTTTTTAAATTTTAACATCACATTCCTAGCAACATGGGGATGTGCAAGCGATTTTTTAAAGATGTTACATAAATTCAAAATGGTTGCCAGAGGTCAACTTAATTTTTTTTGTGGGCGCAAAAACTCTTAAAACTTAGTCAGAAATTATTTAAATTTTACTATCACATCCCCCACAATGTGGAGATGTGCAAGTGATTTTTTTAAGGTTTCACTGAAATTAAAAATGGCCGCCATGGATAAATTTCATATTTTTTTGTGGGCGCAAAAACTGAAAAATTAAAGTCAGTAATAATTCACATTGTACAATCACATTACCCACCATCTGGAAATGTGCATGTGATTTTACTAAAATTTAAAATGGCCACTGTAAATGGACTTTTTAAATATTTGTGACCGCAAAAAGTCTAACCTAATTTATGGCGGGGGATGATATAGGACTTCAGGCCTCTTGTTGTTATAATAATAACCAGACAAATTAAACACACTACCTTTTTTCTCTGATTTATTGTGTTGACTTTTTAAGGTGATGGAGTCTCTGTTGATGACCATCTCTAATAACTTTATCACGGAACGTAACTCAAGTGAAGTCATGGCTGTAGGGTGAGTAAACTCTGAACTATAAAACTTAGCACTGTACTGTGGATATACATACAAATTCAACACTTCGAGTGCTTTCACTGATTCATCAGTGTACATGCACCTGCAGCTTTAAACACTCATCTAGTTGGCTTAGTTTTCAAATAATCGCCGCCAGTATGAGCTTTTTCAATTTGTGTTATTGACCTATCTAATCACTGTTATTGGAATGTGTGTCTAAAGATTTTCAAATGTTTGGTCTCTAATTAAACAAATATAAATAATTTTCACCCACTTGAAGTCGTGGGTCGCTGTCACGAGACACAACTTAAAGTGGGTGAAAATTTCAATTATTTAATTTAGCCCTTTAAATGGACTGAGATTTAAGCAAATGGAATTCTTTATGACTCATGTTATCTACAAATGTCGGTCTCTTTTATTCATAGCTCCGGAGCAATGACACATTATCGTACTCCCACAGGTGTTATCGACCACGAGACTTGTACTGATAACTTTCTGTATCGACCAAAACTTGTCAATAATTCGTTCTCCGGTTGAGAATTATTTATGGTATACTGACGCATTGTAGTCTAAATATTTTATTAACAGCTAAACATGTGGGTGGTCGTACGATGAAATGCATATGGCACTGCTTTTTGATCGATAAAGGCTCAGATCGGTACTTGTCGCTGATACAGGCACTCACCTTCGGCTCAGCCTGTATCTGGCGACGCGTACCGATCTCAGCCTTTATCGACCAAAAAGCAGTGCTATATGCATATCTTATTTGTGCAGTGAAACAAATAAGCTGTGTATTTGGACTAAGGTTAAGGTTGAACCATTTTATTCATATCTCCGAAACAGTGACACACTATTTGTGCACTGCTACAGATAATAGCTGTCTATTTGCAGAATTACTGAATTAAAAAAATGAGCAGTACATGTATGCTGTGTACGGTCAGTGAAGAAACAACAGTTATGTTACAATTTTGTGCACATATATTTTAAGCGCTAAAATATTTCATTCAATTTAAATTGATGAGTAACAAAAATTGAAATACTTCTTTATTTTTCTTAGCATTAAATGATGTTTTATAATTAGGGGTTTTACGTGATTGACATTGAAAGCTTATCTGAAAACTGATTTGTGGATCATAATTAACCATGCACAGGTCTGTCTGAAGTATGGTGTGTTAAGCCTTACAGTGCCGAGATAGACTTTAGTCGTCAGAATCTGACGCCGTCAGATTCGTCTAAAGTCGATCCCCGCACTGTAATGGTGAAAATATTTATAATGGCCGTAGACCCATAGCATAGGTATTCAAATGAATCGGAAAAAGCTGACTAAGACAGTTATGATGATTTCGAATTGAAATAAACCTTTTGGCCTCCAAGGTTTTCATAAAAAAAATCACTTCAAGGGTTAAGCCTCAAAGCTCTCAGCGCGACTATAGTCATTTTTAATCTGTTTTATTAGGAGGTTAAATCATGGTAAACGGAAAAGAAATCAGTGTTTTAACATCAAGATTTCCAAATGTTTGGTCTCAAATAAACAAATGTGAGTAATTTTGAGCCACCAGAATCTGTGGGTCACTGTAGCGAGACACACCTTCCAAGTGGGTAAAAATGTAGTTTTCAGTTTAGCGGGTTAAGACTTAAGCCTGTTTTTGTGTTTTAGGTTGAATGCGGTGAGGGAGGTCTGTGCTCGGTGTCCGCTGGGGATGTCAGAAGATTTGCTCCAGGATTTAGTGCAGTATAAACACCAGAAAGATAAAAGTAACAACGACCAGATGATCGAATTGTAAACTAACTGAAATTAAGCTCATCTCAACATTTTTCATCCACCTCAAAATTTGTGATCAAATTGAAAATATTTCAGTGTTGTAATCTTGTCAAATTAATGTAAATTTCAGGTGGAAATAGTTTTCCCAGCAAAATAGCGATGAGTTTTCATTTAACTCTTTAAGCCCCCACGATGCATCAAAGCATCATTTTACATCCCTAAAAACAGACTAAATTTCCCTACAACCAAGGTTTTTAGAACGGAAATATCCATTTAGCTGGTTTACAAATACATGGCAATTTTCTTTAATTTTTAAACCACATCAAACCATCTTCATCCGCTACAAGTCGAGAATTGCGACAGCAATTCGCGGCTTGTAGTGGATGAAGATGACAATGTAAAGTCAGGCTTGAAAGGGTTGATATATTTTCTTCAGGGATTTTATGACATCAGGCCATTTTGATTCACCTCTGATATGGAAATTGTAGGAAGTAATTCTCATCTCAAGATGAATGAAAATTGAAAAAGAAACAAAGATCACAGTAACTTGATTTCAATATTCAACCCTTACAACGCCAAAACATTTTCGTATAAACCTTGGAGGCCAAAGAGTTTTTTCAATTTGAAATCGTGATAAATCTCTTAGTTAGCTCTTCCTGCTTTAATTGGATGTTATTGATCTATAGCTAGTATACATATTTTACTCTTGACCGTCTTTAGACATCTGAATCTTATGTCACGTCTAAAGACTGTCCCCGCGCTGTACAGTATTTGTCCTCAGCTGAGCTTCAAAACGGCCGAGTGCAGGCAATGCTTCCAACAACATTGTCTTAAATATAATATAAGCAGCAATTATAAAATAAAACTGGTCTATTTTTTTTAAACATATAGGTATATTTCCTACATTTGCATCAGAAAATTATGGTAGCAATGACAGCTTTAAATGACTGGGCTTTATTATGACTTGTGTAACTAGTTAGTAAAAGTACAGGTGAACATCGTTATAACATGATCGTTGGGGTCCAATGAGTCAAATCGTGTTATAAATGAATCGTGTTATACAAAAAAATCAACAAGAAAACAATACCAAAAACGGATGAGTAATACACAGGTGTAACCATGGTAACGTGTTATGTCACAGCTATAACTTATAATAATAACAACAATATTATAAAAAAAATTATCATAATTATTGCGGCGTAACAATTGTAACGTTTTACAACTATTCTATCGTACAAATGTATACAGAATGAACACTATAAAAAGAACAATAAATTACACATCTTTATGCAGCAGAGACTAGCGAGTTTGCTATATTTTAGTTCTTTATTAAATGCTTATACATAGTGTGTAACACGATGTATTTGATACCTTGATTACCATTTGCATGTAATACTACGCGAGCATTATTATTTAATTGCACACAATATAATAAATGTGAATAATATATCAGAAGCGCTGTCACTGCTATCACCTCTGCAGTTGATGTTTGACATCACTGTCCTCACGCTGATTGGTTCAGATACCCCCTCTCTGTCTGACTCCTCCCACGTCAAGAGGTCAGGTGCGGTGATTGACAGCTTATGCACTCTCACAGAATCTCGTCTGAAAATACTTCACGAGAGCTTGTGAGATTTGCTCCAGTCGATAGGCGCGAGTCTCGACAACTCTGGCGGTGTCTACACTTTATCACGTGACATTTGTTCAACACTCAGTACGTAGTCTCTGTTGGAGGGGGGGGGGGGGGGTGGGGGTTACCCTTTCCTTCGATTTGCAGGCCTAACAAGACGTATTAAGTCGACAAACTTATATATAAATATAATACGATTTTTCTTAAATATATAATACGATACCATCGTTATTAAATATATAGCACTTCTACAGATGGATTATTTTTCGTGCTATAATCTGTATCTGTAAGCAGAATATATCACGATCTTTTTTAAATACATAACACTCTTTACTTTGTGTACATAGCACGATTTAAATTATAACACGATCTTCAATAAATTTATAACACGATCTTCAGAAATTTATAAAAAGGATCTTTAGACTTATAAGTCTGTTTGAATACAATACGTTCTTTACAAATTTATAGCACGATTTCTATGAAATATTATTATACCGCATTATAATATACAAAGATATCAAAGCGTCTCCGCCGAGCCACTTATTCTCGCCTCACTGCCCGGCATTATGACATAATAAAAACACGATCTTCATTCAATTTATAACACGATCTTTAGACTAATAAAAATATGTTCGAATACAATACGTTCTTTACAAATTTATAGCACGATTTCTATGAAATATTATTATACCGCATTATAATATACAAAGATATCAAAGCGTCTCTGCCGAGCCATGCACTTATTCACGCCTCACTGCTCTGCATTATGACATAATAAAAACACGATCTTCATTCAATTTATAACACGATCTTCGAAAATTTAAAACACGATCTACAGAAATTTATAACACAATCATTGGACTAATAATTATCTATTCGAATACAATACGTTCTTTACAATTTTATGACATGATTTTTATGAGTGAATTATATTATGGCTTATTATAATTTGCGAAGATATCAAAGCGTCTCCAGCGGGCCACTTATTCTCGCCTCACTGCCCGGTGTTATGACATAACACGGCACACTTTTCCGCGTTCATATGTGTAGACCCAGCGTTGGCCGAACATTGTTTCAATGCTGGGCGTAACGTTTAGCAATAACTGAGTTAACATGATGCGTGTTGGCGTTGTCGGCGATAGCGATTAGTGTACGCGATGCACATACTGTTTACTCTTTCAATAAATCTTGTAGATTTGGAAATTATAACACGGTATTCTGTAAAAAAGCCAGAAAAGGGGTCCTAAATTTTGGGGTCCATGACCTTACCGTGTTATAACCGATCCGTGTTGTAACGATTCGTGTTATATCGTTGTTCACCTGTATAATTGTATAGCTGATAGCCATTTAAATTTTTATGTTTTTAGATATAACTTGTCTTTAAAGTTAAGTTGTATCTGCCATTTTATAAAATACCAGTTTAATATTAATTTGATGAAATGGTTGTAACTTTTAGATTGTGTCTCTTTCAATATCAAAGTTCCTTTTTTTATTCAGGTATTATTATGGCAGCACGTTCACTCATCCAACTTTTCCGGGAGAAAAATCCTGGCTTGTTACACAAAAAAGACAGGGTGAGTCAAGATGAAGCTGGAATTCAGCGGCATCTGAATTTTTTTATAATCATTTTAAATTCAATTTTTTTATTAGCAGATTTTAAATTTTAATCAAACTGTGCATATACAGAAAAAGGGTCAAGTCCATGTTCAAACATAATTGACTTTATTAGCTCCCGTCGTCACCGTAGACGGAGGGAGCTATGGATTCTACCTCCGTTCTGTTTTTTACCTCTTATTTTGCCTATAACTTTGCAAGAAAATAAGCTAGGATAACAATTTTTGGTATGTGGGCTACTTCCAGGTGGCTAATAGGTTAAAATATTTTTAATCGAAATTCAATATGCAAGGTCGCAGAGGAGAAAATAATGATGTTACGGCGTTAGGCCGTCTGTGAACATTTCGTACTTGTCCGATTGTCTTCAAATTTTACACACAACACCTCTAGGGGGCCTAGTTGTGCCTTTTGGGGTATATGAACTTTGACCTTCTTTTGGTTCAGAAGTATGACCTATTTAGACGTTTTGACGCACACTTCGTTTCCGGAGCAGATCTCGAAAAGTACTGTGCCAATTACAGTCATATTGCACATACATGTTCTCTAAGGTCCCTAGTTGTGCCTTTTCAGGTTTTTGGACCTTGACCTTAAAGTTGACCCAGCACTTTGACCTAATTTATAACATCGGTAAATATGACTGAAATATTTTGCAGAATATTGTGACGGGTTACTTGTATCTCACCAGGGTAAAATCTACAAATAGTAAGAAATATTCCAAGGGGAAAATCCAACGTTAAAATCTGACGTAAAATCGGGAAAAATCGTAAAAACTCGAACCTCGGAACAAAGTGTTCAAAGATAGTAAAGAAAAGTAAAATTAAACCCCGAATGAAAACATGACGACCTAATTATACATTAGCCCGAGCGGTCAAAGGATGGATGCACAAAAAGGCTACATGCTGCCACATAGAAGAAAAGTTAACGTTAAAAGTTAACGGTGTTATAATTATTTATAACAAAATTAATTCCTCAAAGAGAAAATATCAGGACTGACACCAGATGCTTTAAGGACATCAATCTCAAACAATTAGCTAAACGGAAAATCTAACGAACGTCCAAAATATCGGATCACCCGAATGAAGTAACAACCAAAGAATGAATCCAAACACACGCATGAATTAATCACAACCATTTCTTTGAAAATACAACTTTAATTAGTCTAGAAAAATAACAATAATATCAACAATAAATCGGGCTTGATCAGCATGAATATCAAAAATCAGTCATGAACTATATATCAAAATGATTAGAAATTACACCTGAAATCAATATGGCAAACAGATAATATCACTTCTGAGCTAGTTAAAATCACCTAAATTATTTACAATGATTATCACAATCGCTGATTGCTGCTCAGCACTTCTGACCAATAAAAATATACGTAAACCCTCTCGTTCCCACGTGTCAATCTCTAACTGAGACCTAGGAACCAAACGGTCAATATAATTGTATCAAACACACACTGCTGAGGTAAAATGTTATATTATTACAACTAAAGGTACGGGCTATTGAAAAGCAGCTTAGGCGGAGACAGGTGAATGAACCTAAACTCTATCCTAGTGCAATGTCCCCGACATTCAACACCTCACCCACAACATGGCAGGCGCCGCTGTCCAGCAAATCCAGTATTGCCGAGCGAAAGAAACTAGAGCTCACGCGGAACAAACCCAGGTACACAATCGTACGGTCAACCAAGACTATCTTCGCCGTCAATGAAGCCTATCGAACTTTCCTCCAATTAATCGCCATGAACCCACTGTAATAACATATGGAAAAATATCACCAAGGAGTAACACTGGTAGTTACTACCACACAACTGTACATAAAATAAAATAAACAAAATAATAATATAATTTAGTAGAAATCGTCTCCTAGAACACCAAAAGTAGAAAAAATGGAAGGGGAGGCCTACATCACAACGACATCGCATTGCTTCATCACATCAACCCAGGGAATATCATCACTCTTCACTGCAGTTGGCCTGTCACTGCACATCACTGGGGAAAATGTGAGACTTAAACAAAAGAAAGAGTTCCTGAAATCAAACTTGCATGAAAACCCTATAACATGCATCAACATTCCTACACCAACTCTGGGCACTGACCCTCCATCTGGGCACCAGCCCTAATTCAGAACCTTGCATGCAACGAATCATAGCTCGCCATGAGAGTCAACACAAAAAACTATACTCTTGGTTTCTGCTAAAGAAAAGGGTAAAATGGGAGATTTCCCCTGTAACCAGGCTGAAAACCTTGTCGACAATAAAATGAACCTAGCCCAACTTTTGAAGTTACAAGCTATATCAAAATCAACATTATACTCAAGGTTCAACCTACTTCTTGTCTTGAGTCCACTTCACTTATGTCTTCACAAAATCAAGGAGATAAAAATAATAGAGAGAGAGGAGACGACTCAAGTCTGCTGGTACTGCTAGTGCTACTGTTTGTTAAGGTTGTTAAATACAACCTTCTCTCACCAACACTGCAACATGCCAGCCAGAACTACTGCCTGCTGCTAATATAAAATCAACCTTCTAGTTTAGTGGATAAGGTAACCTATTGTGCATTTTATGATTAAAGCATGACATTTTTACCACTTGTAGAACATATCCTAAGGGTCAATTTTAGATGTGGAGGTAAATTGGATTTGACCTCTGATGACCTCTAGAGGTCATTGACCTCGAAAGGTCAAAATATTCACTGGCAAAGCCAAAAAGTAGTGAAAATTATATATAACAATGTCTATGATTTGTTTCTGTGTCCCAAACGTGTGTCAAATACTCGACTTGACTGTTCTGAATCATAAACATAACACCAAGGTCATGTCAAGGTCACACCAAGGTCATTTAAAGGTCAAACTGGCAGAAAATAGTTAAAATGTCCACTTTTTAATCAATTTCCACACTGTGTTTGGGGAGTCATTTATTACAAAGGACTGGTTTTGACATATTCTTCGTTCTATGTATTTTCCACACACATTTTATGATATTAAGGGCAGTATCAACCTTGGGAAGGAGGCTATCTTGCACTTATCACGCTCCTTCCTCACTATTTAGTTGAGCGGCCAAATTACAAATATGCAGCATTGTTAAAGATTAGTCTGGGCTCCCAAAGCTAGATATTGATAAATAATTGGGTTTATGAAGTTTGACATAGGGTGGGGTTGTGTTTTACTGGAGTATCATCCGAAAGCAATTTGAAGGTCATGTCAAAGTCATTTCAAGGTCAAACTGGCAAAAACTGTTACCATGATCACATCTCTTCACGGCCGTAGGGGAAGGGGGATTTTCGCGCCGGAATCTATCAAGCGTGAGGCATCACATTCTCAACAACTTGGGGATGTGCAAGTGAGTTATTAAATATGCTACCAAAATAGCTCCCAGAGTTCAAAATCAAATGATCCAACTCTTACAATCACATTCCCCACGATATGGAGATGTACAGGCAATTTGTTCAAAGATTTCACTGAATTTTAAAAATTGCCGCTACAAATCAACTTCATAATTTATTGTGGCTGCAAAAACTCAAACTTTGCAAGAAATTAGTCAAATTTTACAATTTTCAACATACCGGATACTATGATTAATTTCTAGGCTAATCAGAAAGCTCGGCAGAATATCTATGTCATGACTGCCACATTTTCTCGTTAAATTAAGACCCTGTCACCATGATATATATAAAACCGATTATTCCATCGTTCTGTATTCAATTCATACTGCATTATTTTCTATTAGGATTTGCGCTTTTCCTCCACTTGTCGGCAACAATTGCATTATTACTAGACTAAACCTTTCATAGCCATCAAATAGGATATATAATATTACCTACCTTGCACATCTACCATTCCGTTATAACGGTCTATTATTTTGTTAGTATTTCGTTATAACGATATATTATTTCGTTATAACGGTTTACTAATGTGTTATAGCGATCTACTGTTCCGTTATAATGGTCTAGTATTTCGTTATAACGGTCTACTACTTTGTTATAACGACATACTAATCCATCATAACAGTCTACTATTCCGTTATAATGGTCTAGCATTTCGTTATAACGGTCTAGTATTTCGTTATAACGGTCTACTAATCCGTTATAACGGTCTACTATTCCGCTATAACGGTTCATTATTGCACTATAGCGGTTTATTATTCCGTTATAAATGGCTAGTATTTCGTTACAACGGAATACTATTTCGCTGTAACGGTCTATTATTTCGCTTTAACGGTCTAGAGCTTCGCTATAACGAATTAGTAGACTGCTATAACAGATAAGTAAACTGCTATACCGAACTACTAGACCGTTATAACGAAATACCAGAATGCTATAACGAAATACGAGACCGTTATAACGGAATACGAGACCGTTTTAACGGATTAGTAGACCGTCATAACAGATTAGTAGACCGTTATAACGGATTAGTAGGTATAACGGATTAGTAGACCGTTATAACAGCTTAGTAGGCCGTTGTAACGGGATAGTAGACAGTTATAACGGATTGGTAGACCGTTATAGCGAAATACTAAACCGCTATAACGAGTTACTAGATCATTATAGCGGAATAGTAGACCGTTATAGCGGTAGACTTAACAGTCACAAAGAAATACAAGACCGCTATAACGAGATAGTAGACCGTTATAACAAAATACTATACAGTTATAACGGATAGTAGACCGTTATAACGGAAGAATTGACCGTTATAACGAAATAGTAGACCTCTTTAACGGAATAGTAGACCGTTATAACGGATTAGTAGACCGTTATAACGAATGAGTAGACCGTTATAATGAATTAGTAGACCGCTATAACGTGATACTATACCGTCATAACAAAATACTAGATCGTTATAACGGGATGGTAGACCGTTATAACGAGATACTAGACCGTTGTAACGGAATAGTAGACCGCCATAACGAAATACTAGACCGTTATAACGGAATAGTAGACCGTTATAACGGATTTGTAAGCCGGTATAACGGATTTGGAAGCCGTTATAGCGTGATTCTGGACTATTAAAACAAAATACTAGACCGTTATAACGGGAAAGTGGACCTTTATAACGAGATACTAGACCGCTACAACGGAATACTAGACCGTTATAACGGAAGACTTGACCGTTATAACGGAATAGTAGACCTCTTTAATGGATTAGTTAACGGATTAGTAGACTGTTATAACGGATTAGTAGACCGTTATAACGAAATACTATACCGTTATAACGGGATAGTAGACCGTTTTAACGGTATTACTAGACCGTTATAGCGGATTAGTAAACCGTTATAACGAAAGACTAGACGGTTATAACGGAATAGTAGACAGTTATAATGAGATACTTGACCGTTATAACGGGATAGTAGACCGTTTTAACGGTATTACTAGACCGTTATAGCGGATTAGTGGACGTTCAAAGAAATTGAAAAAAAATCTGATTGTCCTAAAAAAAATCTTATTGTCATAAAAATATTTTGTTTTAGCTGATATATATTTTTTTTCTTTGAATTACCCACACCTGTTTTGATATCTGGGCGGATGTAGAACTCTTATCCTTGAAAAAAAAAATGGCTTTCAAAAAATCGCAGAAATTATTATGCTTTTGCTAATTTTTCTTATTGAAAATCCCTCTCTCAGAGCATTACACGCCGTGATAATTACTTAATAGCACATCATTACACATATAAGACAATGAACAGTAATAATCTACTTGTTCACTTGTATCCTACATAAGGGGGGGGGGCACCTTTAATTACAAGGGAGGGGGACTATTTTTTAAATATATATTTCTAAACTAAATTTTCGTGAAATAAATAATCGTTAAATGCTGTAAATAAATATTAAAATTTGAAATAAATAATTATTTCAGCTTATGAGCGACATAATTTAATAATCCCCAAAAAATCGAGCCTTATTTATCCGGCATCATTAAATGACCTTTAAATTTGTGAAGCCTCGCTTTGCTCGGGTCGTTTGCCTCCAGAGGAAGGCTAGGCTTAGCTTGGGATCCAAATTTGTAGACTGAAAAATACATAAGGAAGTGAAGTGAAGTAAATATATATATCCACACACAAACTAGAATAAATATATTGCTCGAGTGTGAAAAATATATCCCCCCCCCCTCACAGATAGGCGAATATGCTAGCGAATGTGCTTATCAATTAAAATATTTGAAATTCGCTCACAATTCGCAACACTCGCCGAGTACTTGTAAGCGTCGATAAAAAAATTCAGAACGTTCGCGAAATAGATACATATTAGTTTAAATGTGTGGTATAGCCTTAGTCACGATACCGCGAACATACTAGTATTGGACTATAACACTGTGAATAACATAATATCACTGTATATTTTGAAATTCTGATTAACGTTGCCTCTCACTCTTGTATAAACCAATCGATGTAAAAGACGGCTACAGTTGACATACAAAGAGGGCGCCATTCGGCTTCCCGAGATTGGGCTTCCAAGGTCAAGTTAAGATCATTTCAAGGGTGTGTGTTTTCATATCGATGTCAATGACACCTAGATGTCACCAGGGGTCAAATCTAACTTACCTTCACAATTTAAAATGAAGATTAGGATATGTGTTAATAATGGTAGAAGTTTTCATGCTTTAATCATGACATGCACAATTGTTTCATTATGGTAGTTTAAACACTACTCTATGACCCTAGTATTTTGCCGAACTTTCTGAAAAAATTGATGCAGTCTAGAAATTAATTCTGGTATCCGGTATGAAAGTAAAAAAACATTTTTTTTATGATCTTTGACAGTTTGACCTTGAAATGACCTTCATATGACCTTAACGGGTTTTTTTGACGGTACCCCAGTAACACATACACCCAACCCATGTCAGACTTCATAGCCCATTTATGTATCAATAGTTTGCCATGGGAACCCAAACTGATGTTTAACAGCTGCTGCACACTGTCATTTTGCTCGTCCAATTAAACATTGAGGAAGGGGTGTAGTCAGGGGAGTACTAAGGGTGTATTTTCCCTCCCAAAGTTATATACTGCCCTATATCTCCCAAAATGCGCATGGAAAAGATATCTGACCAGGACTGTGTCAAAACCAATCCTTTGTAATAGATGACTGCACCACTAGTATTGTTTTAATTGATTAAAAGTGGATATTTTTGCTATTTGTTGACATTTTGACCTCCAAATGACCCAAAATTAACCTTGACATGACCTTGGTGTTATGTTTTTGATTAACATCGGTCTCTTAGAGTATTTGGCACGCTTCTGGAATACAAAAAACATCATATAGATAGTGTAATACACAATTTTCATCACTTTTTGGCTTCGCAATTGGATATTTTGACCTCTAGAGGTCACCAGGGGTCAAATCTAACTTACCTCCACATCTTAAAATAAACCCCAGGATATGGACTAATAATGGTAGAAGTTTCATGCTTTAATCATAAAATGCACAATTGTTTCATTATGGGTGCTTAACTACTGCACTATTCCCCCACTAACAGACCAGACAGAACTGATTCTGAATGCTGTGTCAGCTGGTTTTATTCAGTGAGGAGAGGGTGGGGAAATACTCTCTAAGCCCCAACTAATAACACATTTAAACATAATAAATTTATAAGACAATACTTAAAATGCTTCCTTATCTAAAATAAAATTACTGTAAAACTTGCATAGTAATTGATCACGAATTAAGAAAAATATTCTATTTCAACTCTACCCACAATCATACAAATTGCGCAATAACTACAAAAATAATCATATACCTTCCTTCAAATAACACCAAATTATGCAGAAAATACAAGTTGTCAACCTTAACTACTGATGTCATTAAATCAAGTAATAATCACACATTATTATACCACCGAGTTTGAAACTTGAGCTTATTTAATTTCAACGTTATACACTCCCAAAGTTAGATAAACACACCAAAAATATTGACAAAATGAATTATCGTCATCACCCTCAACACGCTGACATGCGCTGGTTGGGAGAATATGAAATGGTTAGGAGAATATGTAACTCTTTATCATGAAATCGTTAAGAAATGACAACAGTTAAAAATCCAAAACAACTTCTAAAATACACCTCCGGATATGACAATCAATCGACTTATAAAGAATAATTATAGTCATGGGGAAATCACAGGAATAACATCAAATTTCCGTAAGACTAACATAATATCGCCCACCGACACGCAAAGTTTACATAATCAGGACAACTCACCAAGTCAAATAAATAACGGCATTTTATCAAAATATGACTCTAAAACAAACGGACGATTCGGCAAACTTATATAATAAATCATTTTAAACCTTAGAGACATATGAAAAATACAAAGGAGGGCTAAATTACTGTAAATAGCCGTAGAATAGAATAGAATAGAATCTTATCGACCCGCTGCGAGCTAATTTCGCAGCTGTCTGTGGTGACCTGCTCCGCAGGGCTACAGCGACTCCAAGCCGGTTCCGGGTCAACTCGGACCCTAACCAACTCGGACCCTGCTACAAACAGTGTCCGAGTTGGTTCACGGCAGTGTCCGACTTGGTAATGGTAGAATAGTGTCCGAGCTGGCATGGGGTCCGACACGTCTAAAACCAACTCGGACCCTACAAAGAATAAATATAAATGTATTTTATTTGCATTTTCAATAAAATGATTTTTAAAGCACGGAAAGTGGATAAAACGCCATATAAAACGCAATTAGCTTCAACAGTAGATAAAACACCATGTAAAACGTAATTAGCTTCAACAGTAGATAAAACGCCATATAAAACACAATTAGCTTCAACAGTAGATAAAACACCATGTAAAACGTAATTAGCTTCAACAGTAGATAAAACACCATGTAAAACGTAATTAGCTTTAACAGTAGACAAAACACCATGTAAAACGTAATTAGCTTTAACAGTAGACAAAACACCATGTAAAACGTAATTAGCTTCAACAGTAGATAAAACACCATGTAAAACGCAATTAGCATCAACAGTAGATGAAACACTATGTAAACGCAATTAGCTTCAACAGTGGATATAACACCACCTAAACGCGATTAACATCAACAGCAGAGTAACAACTCAACAGAGTGATGACATGTCCTGTCCACTATTGAGGTGTGATATACTGGAAAGCACAATTAACCCTCCCCATGCTAAAGACGAGATTTATATCCTTATTTAATAACTAGTATGTTTATATTTGTTGTTATATATTATCTTCTAATAATTAACAATGACAATCACAAAACAAAAAATATATCACATTTTTTTCTCTTGTAGTAAGGCGTCCAGCTATGTTCGCGCCGACGCTTAACGCTATCACAGCTTGTAATTTAATCTAGCTGATTTAAATGTTTAATATGTTTAAAACCTGATGGTGTATGTTCTACCAAAAAAATAAACAAAAAGAATATAGGCGTACTCGTAACCGCCTATAAAATGGTTAATTTAATTTCGTTCGTATTCCTCTTTAAACTGGTAAATGCGCGACACAAAATTTATTTAGTCTTTATTCTAAATATAATATGTTCCATTACTCCATATTAAGGTGATAAATACGATACATCTCATTGATGCTGATCAGCCTTCTGCATGATGAAGCTCGCCTTGTGGATATCCAAGTAAAACTGGTGTCCGAGGGTAGAATCAGACAAGACCACAGACGCAGATATGCGAACCTGCAAGGCAGAATCTTCCGCTACTGGGGAGAGTTAGCTGCAAGAGAAAGGGATGACACAAGCCTGTTAAGAGCATGCTCCCGTGTTAATGGACCTCAAATGTAGACAATGTTGACAATGACAATGTACATGTACAATATTTAATTAAAAATGTGAAAATGATTTATGAAATATACTGATGAAATGATTTATGAAATATACTGATGAAATGATCTAGACTATATCTATCTGTGTTTGACTTTATTTTATGAGTTGTTTATTTTTACCTAACTACCTGCCTATAGTCTACATAGACTATAGAGCCTATCAGCTGGGTCCGAGTAGTGTCCGAGTTGGTTATATAATGATGGGGTCCGAGTTGGTATAGGGTCCGAGTTGGTCTGGCGTAGTGTCCGAGCTGGTAGTGTCCGAGTTGGTCTAGTGTCCGAGTTGGTATAGGGTCCGAGTTGGTATAGGGTCCGAGTCGTCCGGTTACCCTCCAAGCCTCCATGGGCCTGGAGAAGCGAGCATCCACCTATTTCCCCACTCCCGTACCCCCTCCCACCTTCTAATTTTTATATCTACTTTACTCCCCCCTCTTACCTTATAACTGGGGTCCACTCCCTTGGTTCAGGCCCTCTCCCTCTTCTCTGCAGCTCTTTGGTAGTTCTGTCGGTGCTTAATACCCCCAGTTAACCCGAGAGTCCGTATAGCACCAGATAAATCAGGGTACAGGACTCCCGCGGCCTGGCGAGTATTAGATCAGCTTTAGTAGCGTTTCTTCAGATATTGCAGTACATCTTCTGAGGTTTGCTGACCCTCTGAGCTTGTTACCCCCAGTTAACCCGAGAGTCCGCATAACACCAGATAAATCTGGGTACAGGACTCCCGCGGCCTGGCGAGTGTTGGATCGACTTCTGTCTCGTTTCGTAAAACGAATAAAATTCAGAATCCTAGCAGACAAGCTAAGTCCACGCTGGACAATCAATTCTCGTAATTGACGCACACTGTCAGTAAGTGATCAACTTCGTGATTGATGCAAGGCCGATTACCGATCTCAAATCAACCACAAAGTCTCGCAAACTTTATATTCAACTTAAAACATATATCTTTAAAAGAATTAGTGTCACAAATAAAATTAAAAAACGTTAATCTGACACTTAATCACAAATATCATCAAAACAGATCTGGGGATAGGACTCACAATTTCGTGACACCCAGTGTCAGTGATAGAAACAAATTATTGAGTCTATCGCAGCCACTCAGTCCCAATACCTACGAAAACATGGTACACAGCTAATAAACTGCAGAAATAGATATAGGCAAATGTGCCAACCGTGGCAATATCATAAAAACCGCTCAAGATAGCTACACCATTACTATAAAACAAATTGTATGGTTTCAGGAGAGGATGCATCTTGGAAAAATTTCAAGTCGGTAAAATTCAAAATGGCCGCCTTTCGGCCATTATTAACCTTGACAGGCCTCATATTGCGGAATATCATGAAAACCGCTCAAGATAGCTACACCATTACTATAAAACAAATTGTAAGGTTTCAAGAGAGGATGCATTTTGAAAAATTTCAACCTAATCAAGTTTAAAATGGCTGCCTATTGGCCATTATTCACCTCGACAGGCCTGATATTGGGTAAACCATGCTAGATAGCTAAACCATTACTATAAAACAAAATGTGAGATTTCAGGAGAGGATGCATCTTGGTAAAATTCGACTTGAACAAACTCAAAATGGCCGCCTTTCGGCCATTATTCACTTTCACATGGCCGTTATTTGATAAACCGTGCTATATGGCTAGACCATTACTATAAAACGAAATATGAGATTTCTGATGAGGATGCACCTTGAAAAATGTTGACTTATTCAAATTCAAAATGGCCGCCTTTTCAGCTATTATTCATTTTCACATGGCCGATATTTGGTAAACCGTGCTAGATGGTTAGACCTTTACTATAAAGCAAAATGTGAGTTTTCGGTGGAGGATGCACCCTGAAATTTTTAAACTACGAATTCAAAATGGCCGAAAATCAGCATTATTATTTACCTCGATAGGCCTGATATCCTATAAACCGTGCTAGATAGCTAGACCATTACTATAAAACAAAATGTGACGTTTCCAGGGAGGATGCCTTTTAAAAACTTTCGACTCAATCAGATTCAAAATGGCCGCCTATCGGCCACTATTCACTTTCACATTGCTGATATTTGGTAAGCCGTGTTAGATAGCTAGACCATTACTATAAAACAAAATGTGAGATTTCAGGAGAGGATGCATCTTGAAAAAATTTGCCTCGTTTAAATTTAAAATGGCCGCCTATCGGCCATTATTCATTTTCACATGACCGTTATTTTGTAAACCTTACTAGATTGCTAGACCATTACTATAAAACAAAATGTGAGATTTCAGGAGAGGATGCATCTTGAAAAATGTTGACTTGATCAAATTCAAAATGGCTGCCTTTAGGTCATTATTCACTTTCACATGGCCGTTATTTGGTAAACCGTGCTAGATGGCTAGACCATTAGTATAAAACAAAATGTGAAATTTCAGGAGAGGATGCATCTTGAAAAATTTAGACTCGATCAAACTCAAAATAGCCACCTGCCTATCGGCCATTATTTACTCTCACATGCCCAATATTTTGCAAACTGTGTTAGATGCTAGTCAATTACTATAAAACAAAATGTGAGGTTTCGGCGGACGATGCACCCTGAAAGTACTTTCACATGCCCGATATTTTGCAAACTGTGTTAGATGCTAGTCGATTACTGTAAAGCAAAATGTGAGGTTTCGGGGAACGATGCACCCTGAAAGTCTCTATTGAATTCAAAATGACCGTAAATCAGCCATTATTTACCTTGATTGGCCTGATATCGGGTAAACTGGGCCAGATAGGTAGACCATTACCGGGATACTGATTAGGATCATTAATTTCAATGTCTAGTCTGTCTAGTTCTTATCTTCCTCTTAGACTGAGTCTCTTAGACCTAGTTGTCTTGCATCTGGATTTTTGACCTAGCCTAGGACTACATTAATAACCCTACACAAAATTGCTTAAATCAAATTCTAATTTGGAGCGGGAGCTCCTGGACTTATGTAGTATTGTTAGAATATTATATACTGTAATTGTATACTAAAGATTACCTGTTACCTATTTAGAGATTTGTTTTTGAGGCATGAATTAGATAATTCGATAAAATGATATTTATGTTTGATGACTTCTTCTAATTATTATTCCTATGTCTCTATGTCTTTATCAGGGAAAGCCGACTGAGGCTACACAGGAAGTGGAGCCGTTAGAATACGGAGCGTCTGGCGCTCGTGATTTCCTACCAGGGGCTGAGGTCCTGAAAGATGCAGATCAGCTGGCGGCGGACGGACCTGACGGGCAAGGTAGGGAATCTACTGAGTTAGTGTTTGAAAAACTTGAAAGTGTTTGAATTCTACAAAAGTTATTCAAGGCCTTGAAAGTGCTGAAAAAATGAATTATTTAGCAAAATGTACTTAAAAGTCCCTGAATTTTGACAAATGACCCATATTGGAAAATACAACAGTTACTGTGATATTTATTATTATCTATATGTTATTTTATAATGTCACAGCAAAGACACCTTTTCTGTAACACTATTAAATCATTCTGTACTCAAAAGTCATATTAACCCTTACAACGCTATTTTTGTGTAAACCATGGTGACCAAAGGGTTATTTTCAATTTGAAATCATCATAAATGTCTTATTCAGCTCTATCCGCTTTATTTAATTACCTATGTTATGGGTCTACGGCCATTATAAATATTTTTACTCTTTCAGTGCGGGGACTGTCTTTAAACATCAGAATTGAAATGTACTTATGATATGGAAAGATTCTGACTTATGAAGTCGATCCCCACAATGAAAAGAGTTCACTGTTTATAATTGCCATAGACACATAACATAGGTATTCAAATAAAGCGAATAGAGCTAACTAATACATGTATGATGATCCCAGTGCGAAAAAAATCTTTGATCTCCATGATTCATTCAACAATACATGTATTTCAGCGTAGTAATTTTTACCCTCTGACAGCAGTGCTCGGCTTGGCCAAATTATCATCTAATTTAGTATCAGTAGTGTACGAAATGAGCATATGCTGTTTTCATACCCTATATAACCTTTCCCCGCTATGTTACCAAAATAAAATTTTCACTCACTTGAAGTTGTGTCTCGCTACAGCAATTCTTAATAGTACGTTATGGCCAGTTTTTGTGACAAAAATATTATTTTTTAAATTTCGATATGCATAAAATAAGGGGCACAGGACTTGAAAGTCCTCCCCCTTTTGAATTTTTAACAAGCCCGTATTTATTCTAATAAACCCATATATTCCAATAAACGCCCACCCCCTGATTTGAAAACAAAAAACCCACCATCATGTACACTATATGAGCATTAAAAACTATTCTAATAAGCGCCCATCACCCCTGTTATTTCAGGGGGTATATTAAGTAATGCCCCGGGCATTTATTAGAATAAATACAGTACTGATAAATCAGTTGTATATTTGCTTTACAGGTGACTGGGAGTCGTGTAGTGAGGATAACGACAGTGACGGATCCTGGATAGACGTACCTCACTCCTCAGACGAAGAAACGGTCAGTTCACTAATTAACCCTTTAACAGCCAAGTTATTTAATTGGAATTCTCACTCACTTGAAGGTGTGTCTCACTGACGCGAAATAAAAATAAAATCTCACAAATATAAAATCTCACAACAATTATTCAGATTTGACAAAATGAAGGTCAAAAATTGTGGAATCTTCCTTATTGATGTCACTTTTTATGTTTTTATGTTTGAAAGGTGGTAATTAATGTGCTGAGAAATAATAAAAAAAAACGAATATGATCATCATAGAACTCTATGTCTGTCCTTCATACAACAAAATTAGAATGAGAAATAAGCGTTAAATTTGCTAGATTGTCATTTGCTTGATTCAAATTATGAATATTTGAGTACAGTAGAACCTGCTATGAGCAGCCACCCTTGGGACACAAGAAAAGTGGACCTTCAAGACAGTTGGCTGCTCATAGGAGGTTCATTTGTATATAAAATGTCATTTTAGGGAATGACCAATTGCCTCTCATTTGCTGCTCATAAGAGTAGCAGGTTTTACTGTAATTGGAAAAATATATTCATTTGAACAGAGAGATAACACCAACATACTATATTTTATGTTGGCATATTACTATTGGTATTCTCTGCATTAGTCATAATATAATGACAAATATTTCATCTTTGAAATGGTAAAAAATAGTTTGTAATCAAATCTCGTGATTGGCATGTTTATTTTTTTTAGCCTGAGAATCCTGCAGAGGCGTTGTTAACTCATGAGGAGAAGGAGGAGAGGGCGAGGGAGATAACACAGACGAGGTTCCTCACTCAGGATGAGTTTCACCAAATTCACCTCAAACAGCTCTCAAAGCAGATGACGGCATCAAAAAGCACCAAGAAAAAAGGGAAAAAGAGAAGGTCTGAAACGGTGGAGATCACAGAAACTACAGATGTCACCAAAGCCGGGTAAATATGAAAGGCAGGCAATCGCAGGGGTTGTACAGGTGCTTGAAAACCTTGAATTTCACAAGAAGATATTCAAGGCCTTAGAATACTTGAAAAATCCTAAATCTTTTTCAGGGTCCGTCTTTATACGTCGGAATCTGTCGTCTGTAGACGGCAGATTCTGACGACTAAAGTCGATCCCCGCACTATAACAGTAAACATATTTATAATGGCTGTAGGCCCATAACATAGGCAGGGTTTCCGCCAGGGAAGGTCCGAGGGGGGGGGAGGGGGTCTGGACCCCCCTCTCAGCACCACAGGGGGCAAAGAAAATGAAAATATATTCCAGATTTTGCTGTCATTTCAGTTTAAGTGGCCATTTAAGCACTCAAATTTAAAACAATGAATTTTTTGGTGGAAATCTTGATAGGTATTCAAATGAAGCGGAAAGAACTAACTAAGAAATTTTTGAAGATTTCAAATTGAAAAACCCTTCAGAATCCATGGTTCATTGAAAAATATTCCAGCGTTGTGGTAGTTAACAGCAACTAATGCTAGAAAATGCCTGAATAATAACAGACGGGAGGACTACATGTACTTATGCCATGTACTCGGGAGGATTTTAAAATGAGCTGAGGATTTAAAAAATGTAGATAGTTAGTGTTGTATTGTCTGGCTAACTATGAATTGATATAATACTTGTCTCGTGACTAATGCCCGAATTTGTTTTGCTCAGGACGTCTGAGATCGTGAAGCTCACAGACATAGAGATGGTTCACAAGAAACGGAAGCACGACAAAGAATCACGACTTGCCACAGTCAAGGTATGACGTCACTGACAAATATTTTTCTCTTTAGCTTAAAATGGTTTCCAGGTTCAAATAAATTAAAAATAACTGGTACCCTTCCAATTTGTATTTTTGTGATACATGCATATATATTTTCACTATGATATTTAAAGGTTGTGGATATACCACTTATTTTAGCAAAGTGAAATTATGTGGATAATTATGTAGATAATTATATATTTATACTTTAAGATTTCTAAAGATACTTTATAAAAGCTGTGATGACATGAAATGGCAGATTATTATATTTACTCAACGATTTTTTTTTCATTTATTTGAAAATGTATTTGCTGATGTACTTGCCATCTTACAATTGACTCTAGAGGTCTGGGGTATTCAATTTTAATTTTCAGACCCTTAAATTGTGTCTCGCTACCACGACCCACAACTTCAAGGGACTGAAAATTAAATTAATTTATATCCTATATCTGTTTCACAGATTTAACTCTTACAGTGCGATGATCGACTTTAGTCGTCAGAATCTGATGTCTGTAGACGTCAGATTCTGACATTTAAAGTCTACCCCCGCACTGTAAGAGTGAAAATATTTCTAATGGCCGTAGACCCGTGACATAAGTATTCAAATGAAGCGAAAACAGCTGAATAAGACATTTATGATGATTTCAAATTAAACAAACCCTTTGGTCTCAAGTTTTACATTAAAAAATTCAGCACTTTAAGTGTTAAAGGGTTAGGACATTTTTTACTCCTGAAAACCACTTTGACAAGTGTGAAAAAAAACCCAGAAATACCACTTTATTCAACGTCGACTAAAATAAAAAAGCTATGGAATATTTCCTAACAAATATTCTATCCACACAAACATATACATGGAATATTTCCTAACAAATATTCTATCCACACAAACATATACATTTTAATAATATTGATAGATATAAATAATAAAAGTGTGGGGATATTTTTGTTGAAAAGGTATATAATATGTAGAAAGTGATTAAATTTACTCACTTTGGCTCCAAAGTAAGTAAAATGGAACCACTTTCTCTAATCTTGAAACCATGAATAACATATTCTCTACTATAAAATATGTGTCCACTTTATTTTTTATTAGGCGGGCAGGGAAGGAAGAGAGAAATTTGGTCAGAGGACCCAGCGTATGAATCCGCACGCTAGCACCACAAACCGAGAAAAGCGAAAAGGAAAGACATTTATGATGATAAAACACAAGATACGGGATAAAAAAACAAAAAGATCATTTCAAGATAAACAGGTAAGTTAAGCAATTCTCGCGCCCATTTAATGTCATTAGTTTACTGAACTGTTTAATCGAGCTATTTCTAACATGGCGCTCAATGCTCACCTTTCTCTGTGCCACATTAAGATATAGACATTTAAATTTCCTGATCAACCACTCGTATTTAAAGGGACTAGCCCACCACCTCGTTCTAGTCATGGTTTTCAAAAGGTCTGCACTCGCCGGGTGCATTAATACTCAGGGATTAGAAATTTCTGTCTACAGAAGGATTTCTGTCTTTTGAAGAAAATCAGAGTAGGCAATTCTAGTAGGCTGGCAAAATCCTTTTCAGTCTTTGATCAGCCTTGGAATAATTTTTCTCTCCCACCCCTGAATAAGTGGTGAAATGTATTTGTTATTGCTAAAATATTATCAGAGTAAACTATTCTGAGAAAAAAGGTAAAATTCACTGATTTTTAATCCACCTTGTAAGGTTTGAATTTGTGACAGCCATGAATGACACTACGTGATGGACTAGTCACTTAAACCCTTACAGCTTGGGGATCGACTTCAGTCCTCAGAATCTGAAGTCTGTAGGACGTCTAAAGTGATCCCCGCACTGAAAGAATTAAAATATTTATAATGGCCGTAGACCCATAACATGGGTATTCAAATGAATCAGATAGAACTAACTAAGACATTTATGGTTATTTTCAATTGAAAAAACCCTTTGGTCTCCATGGTTTATACAAAATAATTCAGCGCTTTAAGGGTTAATGAATTACTATACATCCGGTAATATTCACAAGGTTGTAATATTTGTGAATTTAGCGAGGAGGACAAATTCGCGAATTCAAGAATCTCACGAAAATTATTATTATAATGGCGCTACTGAAAAAAAATGAAAAATTGCCAATTCTAAGCTTCGAGAAAAGTCGCAAATTTACAAAAATTCAAACAGGCGAAAATTACCAGATCTACAGTATTAGGCCTACATACGTTCACATGATATATATTTGGTTCAAACATGATTTATTTTTCTAAAGGATTACAAACAGCATAGATTGCCACTAGTTGTCCTCCTCACAGAATATACAACATATAAAATGTGAACGTCGAAGAAAAATACATTGAAATGTGTAATGAAATGTGTAATGAGATGAGTAATGAGTTGCTACTGCTAACAAGTTGTGATGATAATGGTTAAAGATGGTTACCGTATTAAAATCTGCCACAAGAATGTTTGTTATATATTTTACAAGTTATGTATTTGGTTTACACCTAATTATAATTATTTTTTTATGTGTTTTTTCCAGTTGGCTTTGAAGAGGTCTTTACTGAAGAAACTGAAGGCCAGGAAATAATATCAATATCTGAGATTAAATTACCGAGCAGACTGAAGTGACAAATTTGTTATTACAATCATATATACGCTTTCAAGCATGTTTTACATGCATAGCAATATCACCAAATTTGATAAAATAGTTTTTGGTGGAGGCTCAGTTAATCCAATAATTAGGTATTGGAGATATCTATTTTTATTTCATAAATATTTCTATTTTTCATCATTTGATGCTGGAAATTGCGTGAGTAATTCCAGCTTCGAATGAATGAAAAAGAGAAACTAATAATACAGCAGTATAAGTGGTAACATGTTAAGAGTAATTTACTGTGAAGACTGAAGTGACAAATTTGCTGTTACAACATGTCAATTAAAACCAAAATGGTATTTTTCGCTGGATATCCTCTTGACTTGCCACCAAGATGATACTTTTTAATTTTAAGTAAATAAAAACTAGTCTTCAATTATTCAGTGATAGTAATTTAAAAAAGGTTTTATTTGAAATAAGAATGCTAAAAATCATGATTTTGTACCAGTCAAAGGTTTTTATTGAAAGCTGGAAAACCTGGCAATTTGCTTTGAATTTTAATTTGTTGGTACCTAGTATAAGCCACAAAATATGAAAATAATGTATTGTAGTGAGAGAAGTCATGATTTATTGCTAGGGCCTCTGTCTTCTCAAATATGGAGAGTTCTGCCAGTCAAAGAAAGGTGGACAAACTCAATGTTGGTACTGACCGCTTTCCTTGACTGACTGTAAATCTCCTAGCCTTGAAGATTGTGATCCAATATGGAGAAGTAGTGGCGGATCAGAGAGAGGGGGGGGGAGGGTATGGTAGGTACAATATTCGCTATAACTTTGTTATTTCACACACAAAATTTTTTGAATGTTACCCCTAACCCCCATTTATTAGCTGAAAAGAATAGCAAAATCTTATTTTTACGCCCAAATTAAAAGAAAAATTTGCGGGACGCCACTAAATTCACATAGTTTTCCTGATTTCTTGTTTCGCCCCTGAGCAGGACCCTGCTCCGTGTGGGGTAGGTTCAAATTAATGGTCTATTGTATGAAGAGTGAGTGATTTACTATATTGTTATGAGTGAGTTGATGAGTCAATGTTATGAATGACATAATAAAAATATGAAAACTAATCTGTTTTGTTGCTGTCTTTATAAATATCTCTACATGGACGCGGGCATAAACACACAACATCAGGACTCGAACCATGGTCTTTCCTAACGCTACACGATACATTCTTTTATTTTGTTTTAACACTTTTTAAGACACAGCTACAAGTTAATGTCTGGTTAACTTCTGGCACACGACAATTTGTACTTGTAATCAAAGCTATGTAATTGTAACAATGACATTCCAGGCATTTCAAGTGTTTCAGCACAGTATTGTAAAAACATAATGACAGACATGTCGAAAAATACATTAAATGCAGTTTATTTGGTGAACTATATATATAAACATATCCACTCCATGTAATAAGCCAGTTAACCCTTTCAGCGCGGAGACCGATTTTAAACGTCAAAATCTGACATCAGTTTCTGAAGTTGATCCTGCACTGAAAGAATAGAAAATATATTCTGGCCGTAGGTCCATAACATAGATATTCAAATGAAGCCGGAAGAGCTAATTGAGACATTTATGATAATTTCAAATTGAAAAAACACTTTTGGTCTCTTGTTTTATATAAATGCTGCGCATTTACCAGTTAGGCTAGATATAAAGACGAAAATTCCCGTATTTCTTATTTTGGACAGCCATGGCAAAAATAAGAAATACGGGAAAAAAATTGTCTATATGTCGCTTAGTGGTAAATGCGCAGCACAAAAATTAAAAAACTTTCGCAGTTCTAATCTATGGACATGCTTACATCATATGGTCATATTTAGAAGCAAAAATAAAATTACCGATTTTTTTATGATTTTAGCCTGATTGTGTCGCTTTAACATCACATAAGTAAACATATCTCACCTGGGAGAGATACCAAACTGAAGCCTCTACAAGTTAAATAAATATAATATAAATATTCGCTTTACCACCAGCAATGTAGATAGTAATAGAGGCGACGGGTTCAAAGTAAGACCCCTGTGCATTAACGTACACACTTGTGTATAGGAACTTGTATTAGTCTTTTGCAAACCTTCCCTGGAATTCCTCTTGACAATTCAATAAGCTGACTGGTTTCCCGGTGAATACGAAACGTCTCTCCATGGTGGTTTAACCCTTATGCCGCTGGGACGGTATATATCCGTTTCTGAGCAAAATTCAGCCCATTATATTCAACTCGAATTGCTAAAAAAAAAATGTGGCAGATGCTTAGTTGATATAATAATTAAATTTTAAAGATGTTTATTTTTTATAAATATAATTATTTTTCGTCATTTGAAGCAGGAAATTGTGTTAGCAAATCCAGCTTCAAATGGATGAAAACTATTCTGAAAAAAATCTGCAGTATAAGGGTAAATGTGGGACCAGCTTTGTAAACTTACATTGGTTTAGCGAGCAGTGACAACAAATAATAGAAGTACTGCCGTGAAACATAGACCTTTTATTTAAGCACGAGTGTTCTAACCATCAAAATTAGCAAATGTTTGGTCTAAAATTAATGAATTATAAATTATTTTACCCACTTGATGTTGTGGTCTGCGGTAGCGAGAGGTACCTTCAAGTGGGTGAAAATCAGATAACTTAGCAGGAATAGGGCTTGTGTGGTTTTAATAGGTTAACGTCAGGTGCTGACCCCTGGCGAACGAAACCGAAGCGGTCCCCACAGTTTGTTAGCGTTTGCCATTAAACTGACATTAGGCTAGAGAATAGTGATCAAAATTATACTATAGAAATACCGCACTAAATTATTTCTTACATAGGCGTAGGTAGCTGCCGCCTGTTATATAATAGTGATAATTTCCTGGCATGATCCCAAACAAGCGACACCCTGGTATTTACTCTTACAGCGCGGGGATCGATACCCGCACTGTAAGAGTAAAAATATGTGTAATGGTCGTAGACCCATAACATAGGTATTTAAATGAATCGGAAAGAGCTAACTAAGACGTTTATGATAGTTTCAAATTGAAAAAAAATCTTTGATCTCCAAGGTTTTCATAAAAAAATTAAGCGCTTCAAGGGTTAAAGAGTGGTATCTGCCATTTTTTTATTTTATTACCCTCAATACTGAGGAAATACATATACAATTGAACATGCAATAACATTGTAAAAGAAAATACTAGAGTGATACAATAAAATAGCACATAAAAAATAATAAAACATATAACTTAAGCTTTTGTCAATGATTTCAATAATGTGTGGCTACTAGAGCCTCTACTGAGTATATCTGGACTAGAAATTACACTTTTATGAGAGTCCACAATACCGTCCAGCACTCTGCCCATTAGTGTATATGTGATATATTCTCCATTCAAGACATATTTTATAATAAAACACATACATAATCTCGTACAGGCGAGTCAACATTGAAAATTAGTTTCCATAGAGAAATTGTCATATTATTTATTGCATCGGACACTTTTTGTATGTTTAGAGCTTCCAGGAGTTTCGCGCCTTTAGTTTCTTCAGTAAAGACCTTTTAAAAGCCAACTGAAAATGACTGAGTTTACTTTGTAAAGCGGCAGATACCTTTTAATACCGTGGTGTTGTATTGATCCAGGCGTTATCACACTCGTCACATCGTAAAAAAACATTTGGCCCCTTAATCCCGCGCTCACGTAACACTAACAGGAACTTTCAGTATGCTCTATACTCAATTCTTATGTACTCAATGACTGTTTAACCCCCAAGTTTATCCCATTTAAATGTTCACCGACGTCACCCTTACAGCTGCATGTATTCAAACGAAGCGAAAAGGGCTAAGATATTTTTGATGATTTTCAATTTAAAAAAACTTTTGATTTCCATAGTTTATACAAAAATAATTCAGCTGTTTAACCCTTAAAGCGCTGAATAAATTTGTAAAAAACATTTTTTCAATTTGAATCATCATATATGTCTGATTCATTTCTGATTCATTTGAATACCTATGTTATGGGTCAACGACCATTATAAATATTGTAATTCTTTCAGTGCGGGGACCGTCTTATACGTCAGAATCTGACAGATTCTGACGTATAAGAATGTTCCCGCACTAACTGTGTAACCCGCAAAGTCATCTAATTTGAATTTCCACCCTCTTAATGTTACGTCTAGCTAGCGCAACCCACCACTTCGATTGTAGCAATTAATTTGCGTAATTAATTCTAGGACACAATAATCCTATGATTCTTTATCCATTTTGGCACAGTAATATATATTGGTCATGTGTGTATGTTTATGTGTTAATAAACTATTCTAAGTGGATGAAAATGACTCATTTTTGTCTAATTTGAAACCAAACAATTCATACTGATAGAACATCAATTTATGTCACAGAAAATGATATATAACATGATAAAACAGTATTAACCCTTTGTCCGCTAAGCACGACTATAGTTGTTTTTAATCCGTTTTATTAGCCAAATAAACCACTGTTACTGGGAATAAAATGACTGCTTAAACATCGAGATTTGTGCATTTTTTGTCTAAAATTAAGCAAATATGAATAATTTGTAACCGCTTGAGGTTGTGGATCGCGGTGGCGAGACACAACCTCAAGTGGTTAAAAATTGAAGTAAATTAACTGAGCAGGATAAAGGTTAAAATGATAATATTCGCGCTAGCGCTTAAATGGTCTATACAGTAGTGTAGATCTTGGATCCGGGCATGTATCTACAGTTATCTACATTACCATACTAAGTCAAAAGGCCGTATCTGCTTACTTTACAAGTGGGCAGATACGGTCTTCTTGCTTTGCAAAGTAGCCTATACTATTATATACCAGACAAAATTAATGACGCTTGAGCTTTCACAATGTCCACGCTTACCCCTTTGGTAACCGCTAGCTGACACGTAATTCATTTTTGACGTGTGAATTTACATATAGTTTCACTCAACAAATGCTGTGTATTGTGCAGGATTGGATGACGCCAGAAATTTCAGATTTGATATAAATAGTATTGATCCGAGATGTTCGATTTTTTTATCACACAACTAACGCACGCGAATAGAAAAAATAATAATCGAGCTTTATACTGCGATCCCCTCCTCTTTAATTCGTTAAAAATATTTGAGGTTTGTAATGTATTTGAACGAAAATGGAAATATGTATAATTAAGTTAAAAGTAAAATATGCCTTAAATCTTGACACACTGATATATATATCGACACTTCAATTTTACAAATCACATAAACTTTCGGTCACTTGAAGCTGTGTATAAATCGCGGTAGCTAGACACAACTTAAAGTGACTAAAATTTTAAATTGAATAGCTCAGTGCTTTGGAGGTTGAAGATTTTATGAATACCTTGGTATAACAACAGACATTATCAGATTAAATATCAGTGATTGCATTGACAGGGTTACATAGTGAGTATTATCCCCCTAGCGTGGAGAGAGTTAATGTAGGATCACAATTAAATATCAGTGATTGCATTGACAGGGTTACATAGTGAGTATTATTCCCCTAGCGTGGAGAGAGTTAATATAGGATCACAATTAAATATCAGTGATTGCATTGACAGGGTTACATAGTGAGTATTATTACCCTAGCGTGGAGAGAGTTAATGTAGGATCACAATTAAATATCAGTGATTGCATTGACAGGGTTACATAGTGAGTATTATTACCCTAGCGTTGAGATGGTTAATGTAGGATCACCACGTACTAGGTTCCTGTTTGTCACGTGATCCGTATAATCTATAAATAGATCCTGGAGCGTGATAACACGCCAACCAGAGAAGGGGACGTGGCGCAATGGCTAGAGCGCCTGACTGCCTCGCCAGCCATGCATGCGTTTCGGTTTCGAAACACCTGATCCGGTGTGGGGTTTTCAGATAGTGACACGAATTTAGTGACACGAATTTTGTGGAAATATTGTCCTAAGTTTGTGTAACTGACAACACAATATGATTTAAATTTCAGTCACGTGAAGTTGTGAGTCGCGAGACACAACTTCTCGAGAAGTGACCGAGAGGTAGCGTACTTAATCTCAGAGTCCGCATTTCAAATCTTGTGTCTAGAGGGCAGTGTCATCTCATCATCCTCAAAAGGTTCTCCTGATCCAATTTAGCCTATAGAAGTGGCCTAAATAAAGCCCATTTAATTCGTCGACCAGTTAGAACAAATGTGTATTTAATGTTGGGCCAACGTCGTAGACGGGTGTCCAACATTAAATGCACGTTTGGTTTACGCCTCTCTGTTTAGTAGCCGTTATACAGAAAACACGATGTTGAACCGATGTATATTTAATGGTGGGCCAGCGTCGTAGACAGTGGCCCAACATTAAATATACATTCGGTCTACGCCCCCTCTTTGTTTGATAACGGGTGGGCCCCCTATATCTATCTATATATATAATGCGCAGATTTTTATTTTCACACCCCCCCCCCCCGTCTGGACGTTGTTACCGCTTAGATCTACACCAGCCACACACCTGTAGATGACATACACTGTCGTCAGCCGTGCGTGAAGGTAATGTACTCAAGTTAAGGGGGCGTATACTCATATCATAACTACCTGAGTCAATGCCCCATCGTGGCTGAAACATAACTTGAAACTTGGAGGTTACAGCCACAGATTGCACCCATACAATATCGTGGGACATTTCTTTGGACGGTCATATCTAATACTTGGCCTCGATTATTCAGGTCTAAAATAGGCTTATTAGAATGAGTAACATTTCAGCTACATAATCGCATGCTCAGCTCATTTTCCGCATAGTCATTAGAAAGTTATGGGCATTTTTCGCACCTTCGAGTCGAGATCGCTCTCAGGCACCGGTGTTGAAAAACGTTGATTTTTTCGGTTAAAACGAATACAGCAATCCACTCGGCCAGATCAGTGTGGTCGGCTAACCTAGTGGTTCGCCTACTGCCAGTCAGGTAATCGTCATATAGATTCACATCAGTGGAACACTCACTCATTAGCGAACGAATGAACCAACGAACCAACGAACGAATGTGTTGTCACGAACTAAACAAATATGACTAATTTTCACCCACTTGAAGTTGTGGATCGCGGTAGCGAGACAAAACTTCAAGTCGGTGAAACTTAGATAACTTAGTGAGGTTTGAAATGACTGATAATTCAGCATGTGAGATGTCTATTATTCATAAATAATAATATTAATATCTTTTGTCATAATAATTTCGTTAACGATTAACGACTTAAAATGAATGAAAAATAGACAAATCAATTGAGCAGTACGAGGTTAGTGGCGGACAAATTTAGCGCACACGGTCTGTAGGCATATCATGAGTGTATTTAGGAGAAGACTACTCAAGACAAAAAACTACCATAAAATATATATTCACCCCCTTAGTAGGCCACCCTTGTAGCGTTTATGTACAAAATATATAAAATTCGTTAAATAAAAAATTCGTGAAAATAAAAACTGGCGGATCCAACGAATTTCCCATGATATGCTGGAAGGGAGTCACGCGTTATTTCTGGATAGGATCATTACTGGCCAATAACACAAGGAGTTTCCTCATTTCATCTCACCTTTTTTCTAGGACCTATATGCATTTCAAGTACCCTGATGACATCGCAAGGCTCTGACACACTGACCCCCATTTTTAAATGTAATAGTTCAAATACGATCTCAAGTTTACGCCTGCTGAAAATGGCCTAGTTTTCATAGGCGATTGAAATATTCGTCCTAATTTCTTGGCATCAGAGTTTTTTGGTAGGCAGCGCGAGTGTCGTATTTAGACAGCTGGCTGTGTAAACAAAATGGCCCCGCGCAGACGACCCAGTCACACCGGGTACTTTTCAAGTAGGACGACATGTAGTTTCAATCTAAAAAACATGTCACTTGAATCAATGAAATAGTTTATAGTAGATGATCTGCAACCAAAGAATTTAAATTTGGGGATGTTTATTATTCATCAAAATATATTTTGAAGTTGGACACTGAGTTTTAAGTGGATAAAATATAGAAAAAACAAGCCTGCAGGACAAGACGGCCCTTTAGATATGAAAGGGTGTATCTGCCACTTTGTAAAGTGGCAGATACACCCTTTCATATCCAAAGGGACGAATATTTAATACAAACAGTCGAGCATCAACTTGAGAAAAACGAAACATGACGTCACTTCTCGACGCAAAATAATATTTTAAAAGATATAGATTGCCTTAATTATGTTAACCCTTACAACGCCAAATTTAATAGTTTAAATTTTCAACCACTTTAAAACGTCTTTAACCGTGTCACCGCTAGCACGACTATCAAAATGTCACAATGAAATGTGTGTTTGGACATCAAGATTTGAAAAATTTTGGTCTCAAATTAGGCAAATATGTGAAATTTTCATTCATTTGAAATTGTGGGCCACGGTGGCGATATACAACATGTGGGTGAAAAATTAAATCAGATAACTTAAATGCTAAAGGTTAACTCATTACACGATACTAACGCATATTGTATGCGTTATTTGGCATATTTTTCTGTTGACATATTTGCGTTAGCCTGGATAAGAACATTAGATTAGGGCATTCGTGCGCTACAGAGCTTGGTCCTCTATAATAGAAGGCTTGATTAAATGAATATAGGCCTAAGTGTTTTTATAAAACACTTTCAGCCCCTCGGACTTCGTCATCACCGCGATATAGCCACATATGGGGCTAGGTAGCAATTAGGTGATATATCTGACCCAGGAAACACGACAAAGGGTTAACGATATAAATATGACTGGGACTGATGTATGCGTCACTTAGCAGACAAAGGGTTAGCGCTGTAAATATGACTGGGGACTGATGTATGCGTCACTTAGCAGACAAAGGGTTAACGCTGTAAATATGACTGGGACTGATGTATGCGTCACTTAGCAGGCAAAGGGTTAACGCTGTAAATATGACTGGGGACTGATGTATGCGTCACTTAGCAGACAAAGGGTTAACGCTGTAAATATGACTGGGACTGATGTATGCGTCACTTAGCAGACAGAGGGTTAACGCTGTAAATATGACTGGGACTGATGTATGCGTCTAGCAGGCAAAGGGTTAACGCTGTAAATATGACTGGGGTTGATGTATGCGTCACTTAGCAGACAAAGGGTTAACGCTGTAAATTTGACTGGGGACTGATGTATGCGTCTAGCAGACAAAGGGTTAACCCTGTAAACATGACTGGGGACTGATGTATGCGTCTAGCAGGCAAAGGGTTAACGCTGTAAATATGACTGGGACTGATGTATGCGTCTAGCAGGCAAAGGGTTAACGCTGTAAATATGACTGGGGACTGATGTATGCGTCACTTAGCAGACAAAGGGTTAACGCTGTAAATTTGACTGGGGACTGATGTATGCGTCTAGCAGGCAAGGGGTTAACACTGTAAATATGACTGGGACTGATGTATGCGTCACTTAGCAGACAAATGGTTAACGCTGTAAATATGACTGGGACTGATGTATGCGTCACTTAGCATACAAAGGGTTAACGTTGTAAATATGACTGGGACTGATGTATGCGTCTAGCAGGCAAATGGTTAACGCTGTAAATATGACTGGGACTGATGTATGCGTCTAGCAGGCAAAGGGTTAACGCTGTAAATATGACTGGGGACTGATGTATGCGTCTAGCAGACAAAGGGTTAACACTGTAAATATGACTGGGACTGATGTATGCGTCACTTAGCAGACAAAGGGTTAACGCTGTAAATATGACTGGGACTGATGTATGCGTCACTTAGCAGACAAAGGCTTAACGCTGTAAATATGACTGGGACTGATGTATGCGTCTAGCAGACAAAGGGTTACCGCTGTAAATATGACTGGGGACTGATGTATGCGTCACTTAGCAGAAAAAGGGTTAACGCTGTAAATATGACTGGGACTGATGTATGCGTCACTTAGCAGGCAAATGGTTAACGCTGTAAATATGACTGGGGACTGATGTATGCGTCACTTAGCAGGCAAAGGGTTAACGGTGTAAATATGACTGGGACTGATGTATGCGTCTAGCAGACAAAGGGTTAACGCTGTCAATATGACTGGGACTGATGTATGCGTCTAGCAGACAAAAGGTTAACGCTGTAAATATGACTGGGACTGATGTATGCGTCTAGCAGACAAAAGGTTAACGCTGTAAATATGACTGGGGACTGATGTATGCGTCACTTAGCAGACAAAGGGTTAACACTGTAAATATGACTGGGGACTGATGTATGCGTCACTTAGCAGACAAAGGGTTAACGCTGTAAATATGACTGGGGACTGATGTATGCGTCATTTAGCAGGCAAAGGGTTAACGCTGTAAATATGACTGGGGACTGATGTATGCGTCTAGCAGAAAAAGGGTTAACGCTGTAAATATGACAGGGGCTGATGTATGCGTCTAGCAGGCAAAGGGTTAACGCTGTGAATATGACTGGGGACTGATGTATGCGTCACTTAGCAGACAAAGGGTTAACGCTGTAAATTTGACTGGTGACTGATGTATGCGTCTAGCAGACAAAGGGTTAACCCTGTAAACATGACTGGGGACTGATGTATGCGTCTAGCAGGCAAAGGGTTAACGCTGTAAATATGACTGGGGTTGATGTATGCGTCACTTAGCAGACAAAGGGTTAACGCTGTAGATTTGACTGGTGACTGATGTATGCGTCTAGCAGACAAAGGGTTAACCCTGTAAACATGACTGGGGACTGATGTATGCGTCTAGCAGGCAAAGGGTTAACGCTGTAAATATGTCTGGGACTGATGTATGCGTCTAGCAGGCAAAGGGTTAACGCTGTAAATATGACTGGGGACTGATGTATGCGTCACTTAGCAGACAAAGGGTTAACGCTGTAAATATGACTGGGGACTGATGTATGCGTCTAGCAGGCAAAGGGTTAACGCTGTAAATATGACTGGGACTGATGTATGCGTCACTTAGCAGACAAAGGGTTAACGCTGTAAATATGACTGGGGACTGATGTATGCGTCTAGCAGGCAAAGGGTTAACACTGTAAATATGACTGGGGACTGATGTATTCGTCTAGCAGACAAAGGGTTAACGCTGTAAATATGACTGGGACTGATGTATTCGTCACTTAGCATACAAAGGGTTGACGCTGCAAATATGACTGAGGACTGATGTATGCGTCACTTAGCAGACAAAGGGTTAACGATGTAAATAAGACTGGGACTGATGTATGCGTCACTTAGTAGACAAAGGGTTAACGCTGTAAATATGACTGGGGACTGATGTATGCGTCACTTAGCAGACAAAGGGTTAACGATGTAAATAAGACTGGGACTGATGTATGCGTCACTTAGTAGACAAAGGGTTAACGCTGTAAATATCACTAGGACTGATGTATGCGTCTAGCAGGCAAAGGGTTAACGCTGTAAATATGACTGGGACTGATGTATGCGTCACTTAGCAGAAAAAGGGTTAACGCTGTAAATATGACTGGGGACTGATGTATGCGTCACTTAGCAGACAAAGGGTTAACGCTGTAAATATGACTATGGACTGATGTATGCGTCTAGCAGACAAAGGGTTAACGCTGTAAATATGACTGGGGACTGATGTATGCGTCTAGCAGGCAAAGGGTTAACGCTGTAAATATGACTGGGGTTGATGTATGCGTCACTTAGCAGACAAAGGGTTAACGCTGTAAATTTGACTGGTGACTGATGTATGCGTCTAGCAGACAAAGGGTTAACCCTGTAAACATGACTGGGGACTGATGTATGCGTCTAGCAGGCAAAGGGTTAACGCTGTAAATATGACTGGGACTGATGTATGCGTCTAGCAGGCAAAGGGTTAACGCTGTAAATATGACTGGGACTGATGTATGCGTCACTTAGCAGACAAAGGGTTAACACTGTAAATATGACTGGGGACTGATGTATGCGTCTAGCAGGCAAAGGGTTAACGGTGTAAATATGACTGGGACTGATGTATGCGTCTAGCAGACAAAGGGTTAACGCTGTCAATATGACTGGGACTGATGTATGCGTCTAGCAGACAAAGGGTTAACACTGTAAATATGACTGGGACTGATGTATGCGTCTAGCAGACAAAGGGTTAACGCTGTCAATATGACTGGGACTGATGTATGCGTCTAGCAGACAAAGGGTTAACGCTGTAAATATGACTGGGGACTGATGTATGCGTCACTTAGCAGACATAGGGTTAACACTGTAAATATGACTGGGGACTGATGTATGCGTCTAGCAGACAAAGGGTTAACGCTGTAAATATGACTGGGGATTGATGTATGCCTCACTTAGCTGACAAATGGTTAACGCTGTAAATATGACTGGGACTGATGTATGCGTCTAGCAGGCAAAGGGTTAACGCTGTAAATATGACTGGGGACTGATGTATGCGTCTAGCAGACAAAGGGTTAACACTGTAAATATGACTGGGACTGATGTATGCGTCACTTAGCAGACAAAGGGTTAACGCTGTAAATATGACTGGGACTGATGTATGCGTCACTTAGCAGACAAAGGCTTAACGCTGTAAATATGACTGGGACTGATGTATGCGTCTAGCAGACAAAGGGTTACCGCTGTAAATATGACTGGGGACTGATGTATGCGTCACTTAGCAGAAAAAGGGTTAACGCTGTAAATATGACTGGGACTGATGTATGCGTCACATAGCAGGCAAATGGTTAACGCTGTAAATATGACTGGGGACTGATGTATGCGTCACTTAGCAGGCAAAGGGTTAACGGTGTAAATATGACTGGGACTGATGTATGCGTCTAGCAGACAAAGGGTTAACGCTGTCAATATGACTGGGACTGATGTATGCGTCTAGCAGACAAAAGGTTAACGCTGTAAATATGACTGGGACTGATGTATGCGTCTAGCAGACAAAAGGTTAACGCTGTAAATATGACTGGGGACTGATGTATGCGTCACTTAGCAGACAAAGGGTTAACACTGTAAATATGACTGGGGACTGATGTATGCGTCACTTAGCAGACAAAGGGTTAACGCTGTAAATATGACTGGGGACTGATGTATGCGTCATTTAGCAGGCAAAGGGTTAACGCTGTAAATATGACTGGGGACTGATGTATGCGTCTAGCAGAAAAAGGGTTAACGCTGTAAATATGACAGGGGCTGATGTATGCGTCTAGCAGGCAAAGGGTTAACGCTGTGAATATGACTGGGGACTGATGTATGCGTCACTTAGCAGACAAAGGGTTAACGCTGTAAATTTGACTGGTGACTGATGTATGCGTCTAGCAGACAAAGGGTTAACCCTGTAAACATGACTGGGGACTGATGTATGCGTCTAGCAGGCAAAGGGTTAACGCTGTAAATATGACTGGGGTTGATGTATGCGTCACTTAGCAGACAAAGGGTTAACGCTGTAGATTTGACTGGTGACTGATGTATGCGTCTAGCAGACAAAGGGTTAACCCTGTAAACATGACTGGGGACTGATGTATGCGTCTAGCAGGCAAAGGGTTAACGCTGTAAATATGTCTGGGACTGATGTATGCGTCTAGCAGGCAAAGGGTTAACGCTGTAAATATGACTGGGGACTGATGTATGCGTCACTTAGCAGACAAAGGGTTAACGCTGTAAATATGACTGGGGACTGATGTATGCGTCTAGCAGGCAAAGGGTTAACGCTGTAAATATGACTGGGACTGATGTATGCGTCACTTAGCAGACAAAGGGTTAACGCTGTAAATATGACTGGGGACTGATGTATGCGTCTAGCAGGCAAAGGGTTAACACTGTAAATATGACTGGGGACTGATGTATTCGTCTAGCAGACAAAGGGTTAACGCTGTAAATATGACTGGGACTGATGTATTCGTCACTTAGCATACAAAGGGTTGACGCTGCAAATATGACTGAGGACTGATGTATGCGTCACTTAGCAGACAAAGGGTTAACGATGTAAATAAGACTGGGACTGATGTATGCGTCACTTAGTAGACAAAGGGTTAACGCTGTAAATATGACTGGGGACTGATGTATGCGTCACTTAGCAGACAAAGGGTTAACGATGTAAATAAGACTGGGACTGATGTATGCGTCACTTAGTAGACAAAGGGTTAACGCTGTAAATATCACTAGGACTGATGTATGCGTCTAGCAGGCAAAGGGTTAACGCTGTAAATATGACTGGGACTGATGTATGCGTCACTTAGCAGAAAAAGGGTTAACGCTGTAAATATGACTGGGGACTGATGTATGCGTCACTTAGCAGACAAAGGGTTAACGCTGTAAATATGACTATGGACTGATGTATGCGTCTAGCAGACAAAGGGTTAACGCTGTAAATATGACTGGGGACTGATGTATGCGTCTAGCAGGCAAAGGGTTAACGCTGTAAATATGACTGGGGTTGATGTATGCGTCACTTAGCAGACAAAGGGTTAACGCTGTAAATTTGACTGGTGACTGATGTATGCGTCTAGCAGACAAAGGGTTAACCCTGTAAACATGACTGGGGACTGATGTATGCGTCTAGCAGGCAAAGGGTTAACGCTGTAAATATGACTGGGACTGATGTATGCGTCTAGCAGGCAAAGGGTTAACGCTGTAAATATGACTGGGACTGATGTATGCGTCACTTAGCAGACAAAGGGTTAACACTGTAAATATGACTGGGGACTGATGTATGCGTCTAGCAGGCAAAGGGTTAACGGTGTAAATATGACTGGGACTGATGTATGCGTCTAGCAGACAAAGGGTTAACGCTGTCAATATGACTGGGACTGATGTATGCGTCTAGCAGACAAAGGGTTAACACTGTAAATATGACTGGGACTGATGTATGCGTCTAGCAGACAAAGGGTTAACGCTGTCAATATGACTGGGACTGATGTATGCGTCTAGCAGACAAAGGGTTAACGCTGTAAATATGACTGGGGACTGATGTATGCGTCACTTAGCAGACATAGGGTTAACACTGTAAATATGACTGGGGACTGATGTATGCGTCTAGCAGACAAAGGGTTAACGCTGTAAATATGACTGGGGATTGATGTATGCCTCACTTAGCTGACAAAGGGTTAACGCTCTAAATATGACTGGGGACTAATGTATGCGTCTAGCAGACAAAGGGTTAACACTGTAAATATGACTGGGACTGATGTATGCGTCACTTAGCAGACAAAGGGTTAACGCTGTAAATATGACTGGGGACTGATGTATGCGTCACTTAGCAGGAAAGGGTTAGCGCTGTAAATATGACTGGGGACTGATGTATGCGTCTAGCAAACAAAGGGTTAACGCTGTAAATATGACTGGAGCTGATGTATGCGTCTAGCAGGCAAAGGGTTAACGCTGTGAATATGACTGGGGACTGATGTATGCGTCACTTAGCAGAAAAAGGGTTAACGCTGCAAACATGACTGGAAACTGATGTATGCGTCTAGCAGACAAAGGGTTAACGCTGTAAATATGACTGGGACTGATGTATGCGTCTAGCAGACAAAGGGTTAACGCTGTAAATATGACTGGGACTGATGTATGCGTCTAGCAGGCGAAGGGTTAACGCTGTAAATATGACTGGGGACTGATGTATGCGTCACTTAGCAGACAAAGGGTTAACGCTGTAAATATGACTGGGACTGATGTATGCGTCACTTAGCAGACAAAGGGTTAACGCTGTAAATATGACAGGGGCTGATGTATGCGTCTAGCAGGCAAAGGGTTAACGCTGTGAATATGACTGGGGACTGATGTATGCGTCACTTAGCAGACAAAGGGTTTACGCTGTAAATTTGACTGGTGACTGATGTATGCGTCTAGCAGACAAAGGGTTAACCCTGTAAACATGACTGGGGACTGATGTATGCGTCTAGCAGGCAAAGGGTTAACGCTGTAAATATGACTGGGGTTGATGTATGCGTCACTTAGCAGACAAAGGGTTAACGCTGTAAATTTGACTGGTGACTGATGTATGCGTCTAGCAGACAAAGGGTTAACCCTGTAAACATGACTGGGGACTGATGTATGCGTCTAGCAGGCAAAGGGTTAACGCTGTAAATATGACTGGGACTGATGTATGCGTCTAGCAGGCAAAGGGTTAACGCTGTAAATATGACTGGGGACTGATGTATGCGTCACTTAGCAGACAAAGGGTTAACGCTGTAAATATGACTGGGGACTGATGTATGCGTCTAGCAGGCAAAGGGTTAACGCTGTAAATATGACTGGGACTGATGTATGCGTCACTTAGCAGACAAAGGGTTAACGCTGTAAATATGACTGGGGACTGATGTATGCGTCTAGCAGGCAAAGGGTTAACACTGTAAATATGACTGGGGACTGATGTATTCGTCTAGCAGACAAAGGGTTAACGCTGTAAATATGACTGGGACTGATGTATTCGTCACTTAGCATACAAAGGGTTGACGCTGCAAATATGACTGAGGACTGATGTATGCGTCACTTAGCAGACAAAGGGTTAACGATGTAAATAAGACTGGGACTGATGTATGCGTCACTTAGTAGACAAAGGGTTAACGCTGTAAATATGACTGGGGACTGATGTATGCGTCACTTAGTAGACTAAGGGTTAACGATGTAAATATGACTGGGACTGATGTATGCGTCACTTAGTGGACAAAGGGTTAACGCTGTAAATATCACTAGGACTGATGTATGCGTCTAGCAGGCAAAGGGTTAACGCTGTAAATATGACTGGGACTGATGTATGCGTCACTTAGCAGAAAAAGGGTTAACGCTGTAAATATGACTGGGGACTGATGTATGCGTCACTTAGCAGACAAAGGGTTAACGCTGTAAATATGACTATGGACTGATGTATGCGTCTAGCAGACAAAGGGTTAACGCTGTAAATATGACTGGGGACTGATGTATGCGTCTAGCAGGCAAAGGGTTAACGCTGTAAATATGACTGGGGTTGATGTATGCGTCACTTAGCAGACAAAGGGTTAACGCTGTAAATTTGACTGGTGACTGATGTATGCGTCTAGCAGACAAAGGGTTAGCCCTGTAAACATGACTGGGGACTGATGTATGCGTCTAGCAGGCAAAGGGTTAACGCTGTAAATATGACTGGGACTGATGTATGCGTCTAGCAGGCAAAGGGTTAACGCTGTAAATATGACTGGGACTGATGTATGCGTCACTTAGCAGACAAAGGGTTAACACTGTAAATATGACTGGGGACTGATGTATGCGTCTAGCAGGCAAAGGGTTAACGGTGTAAATATGACTGGGCCTGATGTATGCGTCTAGCAGACAAAGGGTTAACGCTGTCAATATGACTGGGACTGATGTATGCGTCTAGCAGATAAAGGGTTAACACTGTAAATATGACTGGGACTGATGTATGCGTCTAGCAGACAAAGGGTTAACGCTGTCAATATGACTGGGACTGATGTATGCGTCTAGCAGACAAAGGGTTAACGCTGTAAATATGACTGGGGACTGATGTATGCGTCACTTAGCAGACATAGGGTTAACACTGTAAATATGACTGGGGACTGATGTATGCGTCTAGCAGACAAAGGGTTAACGCTGTAAATATGACTGGGGATTGATGTATGCCTCACTTAGCTGACAAAGGGTTAACGCTCTAAATATGACTGGGGACTAATGTATGCGTCTAGCAGACAAAGGGTTAACACTGTAAATATGACTGGGACTGATGTATGCGTCACTTAGCAGACAAAGGGTTAACGCTGTAAATATGACTGGGGACTGATGTATGCGTCACTTAGCAGGAAAGGGTTAGCGCTGTAAATATGACTGGGGACTGATGTATGCGTCTAGCAAACAAAGGGTTAACGCTGTAAATATGACTGGAGCTGATGTATGCGTCTAGCAGGCAAAGGGTTAACGCTGTGAATATGACTGGGGACTGATGTATGCGTCACTTAGCAGAAAAAGGGTTAACGCTGCAAACATGACTGGAAACTGATGTATGCGTCTAGCAGACAAAGGGTTAACGCTGTAAATATGACTGGGACTGATGTATGCGTCTAGCAGACAAAGGGTTAACGCTGTAAATATGACTGGGACTGATGTATGCGTCTAGCAGGCAAAGGGTTAACGCTGTAAATATGACTGGGGACTGATGTATGCGTCACTTAGCAGACAAAGGGTTAACGCTGTAAATATGACTGGGACTGATGTATGCGTCACTTAGCAGACAAAGGGTTAACGCTGTAAATATGACTGGGACTGATGTATGCGTCTAGCAGGCAAAGGGTTAACGCTGTAAATATGACTGGGGTTGATGTATGCGTCACTTAGCAGACAAAGGGTTAACGCTGTAAATTTGACTGGGGACTGATGTATGCGTCTAGCAGACAAAGGGTTAACCCTGTAAACATGACTGGGGACTGATGTATGCGTCTAGCAGGCAAAGGGTTAACGCTGTAAATATGACTGGGACTGATGTATGCGTCTAGCAGGCAAAGGGTTAACGCTGTAAATATGACTGGGGACTGATGTATGCGTCACTTAGCAGACAAAGGGTTAACGCTGTAAATATGACTGGGGACTGATGTATGCGTCTAGCAGGCAAAGGGTTAGCGCTGTAAATATGACTGGGACTGATGTATGCGTCACTTAGCAGACAAAGGGTTAACGCTGTAAATATGACTGGGGACTGATGTATGCGTCTAGCAGGCAAAGGGTTAACACTGTAAATATGACTGGGGACTGATGTATTCGTCTAGCAGACAAAGGGTTAACGCTGTAAATATGACTGGGACTGATGTATTCGTCACTTAGCATACAAAGGGTTGACGCTGCAAATATGACTGAGGACTGATGTATGCGTCACTTAGCAGACAAAGGGTTAACGATGTAAATAAGACTGGGACTGATGTATGCGTCACTTAGTAGACAAAGGGTTAACGCTGTAAATATGACTGAGGACTGATGTATGCGTCACTTAGTAGACTAAGGGTTAACGATGTAAATATGACTGGGACTGATGTATGCGTCACTTAGTAGACAAAGGGTTAACGCTGTAAATATCACTGGGACTGATGTATGCGTCTAGCAGGCAAAGGGTTAACGCTGTAAATATGACTGGGACTGATGTATGCGTCACTTAGCAGACAAAGGGTTAACGCTGTAAATATGACTATGGACTGATGTATGCGTCTAGCAGACAAAGGGTTAACGCTGTAAATATGACTGGTGACTGATGTATGCGTCTAGCAGACAAAGGGTTAACGCTGTAAACATGACTGGGGACTGATGAATGCATCTAGCAGACAAAGGGTTAACGATATAAATATGACTGGTGACTGATGTATGCGTCTAGCAGACAAAGTGTTAACGTTGTAAATTTGACTGGGGACTGATGTATGCGTCTAGCAGGCACAGGGTTAACGCTGTAAATGTGACTGGGACTGATGTATGCGTCTAGTAGCAGGCAAAGGGTTAACGCTGTAAATATGACTGGGACTGATGTATGCGTCACTTAGCAGACAAAGGGTTAACGCTGTAAATATGACTGGGGACTGATGTATGCGTCTAGCAGGCAAAGGGTTAACGCTGTAAATATGACTGGGACTGATGTATGCGTCACTTAGCAGACAAAGGGTAACGCTGTAAATATGACTGGGGACTGATGTATGCGTCTAGCAGGCAAAGGGTTAACACTGTAAATATGACTGGGGACTGATGTATGCGTCTAGCAGACAAAGTGTTAACGCTGTAAATATGACTGGGGACTGATGTATGCGTCACTTAGCAGGCAAAGGGTTAACGGTGTAAATATGACTGGGACTGATGTATGCGTCTAGCAGACAAAGGGTTAACACTGTAAATATGACTGGGACTGATGTATGCGTCTAGCAGACAAAGGGTTAACGCTGTCGATATGACTGGGACTGATGTATGCTTCTAGCAGACAAAGGGTTAACGCTGTAAATATGACTGGGGACTGATGTATGCGTCACTTAGCAGACAAAGGGTTAACACTGCAAATATGACTGGGGACTGATGTATGCGTCTAGCAGACAAAGGGTTAACGCTGTAAATATGACTGGGGACTGATGTATGCGTCATTTAGCTGACAAAGGGTTAACGCTCTAAATATGACTGGGGACTAATGTATGCGTCTAGCAGACAAAGGGTTAACACTGTAAATATGACTGGGACTGATGTATGCGTCACTTAGCAGACAAAGGGTTAACGCTGTAAATATGACTGGGGACTGATGTATGCGTCACTTAGCAGGAAAGGGTTAGCGCTGTAAATATGACTGGGGACTGATGTATGCGTCTAGCAGACAAAGGGTTAACGCTGTAAATATGACTGGGGCTGATGTATGCGTCTAGCAGGCAAAGGGTTAACGCTGTAAATATGACTGGGGACTGATGTATGCGTCACTTAGCAGGAAAAGGGTTAACGCTGCAAACATGACTGGAAACTGATGTATGCGTCTAGCAGACAAAGGGCTAACGCTGTAAATATGACTGGGACTGATGTATGCGTCTAGCAGACAAAGGGTTAACGCTGTAAATATGACTGGGACTGATGTATGCGTCTAGCAGGCAAAGGGTTAACGCTGTAAATATGACTGGGGACTGATGTATGCGTCACTTAGCAGACAAAGGGTTAACGCTGTAAATATGACTGGGACTGATGTATGCGTCACTTAGCAGACAAAGGGTTAACGCTGTAAATATGACTGGGACTGATGTATGCGTCTAGCAGGCAAAGGGTTAACGCTGTAAATATGACTGGGGTTGATGTATGCGTCTAGCAGGCAAAGGGTTAACGCTGTAAATATGACTGGGGACTGATGTATGCGTCACTTAGCAGACAAAGGGTTAACGCTGTAAATATGACTGGGGACTGATGTATGCGTCTAGCAGGCAAAGGGTTAACGCTGTAAATATGACTGGGACTGATGTATGCGTCTAGCAGGCAAAGGGTTAACGCTGTAAATATGACTGGGACTGATGTATGCGTCACTTAGCAGACAAAGGGTTAACGATGTAAATATGACTGGGGACTGATGTATGCGTCTAGCAGGCAAAGGGTTAACACTGTAAATATGACTGGGGACTGATGTATTCGTCTAGCAGACAAAGGGTTAACGCTGTAAATATGACTGGGACTGATGTATTCGTCACTTAGCATACAAAGGGTTGACGCTGCAAATATGACTGAGGACTGATGTATGCGTCACTTAGCAGACAAAGGGTTAACGATTTAATTATGACTGGGACTGATGTATGCGTCACTTAGTAGACAAAGGGTTAACGCTGTAAATATGACTGGGGACTGATGTATGCGTCACTTAGTAAACTAAAGGTTAACGCTGTAAATATGACTGGGACTGATGTATTCGTCACTTAGCATACAAAGGGTTGACGCTGCAAATATGACTGAGGACTGATGTATGCGTCACTTAGCAGACAAAGGGTTAACGCTGTAAATATGACTGGTGACTGATGTATGCGTCTAGCAGACAAAGGGTTAACGCTGTAAACATGACTGGGGACTGATGTATGCGTCACTTAGCAGACAAAGGGTTAACGCTGTAAATATGACTGGGGACTGATGTATGCGTCTAGCAGACAAAGGGTTAACGATGTAAATATGACTGGTGACTGATGTATGCGTCTAGCAGACAAAGGGTTAACGTTGTAAATTTGACTGGGGACTGATGTATGCGTCTAGCAGGCAAAGGGTTAACGCTGTAAATATGACTGGGACTGATGTATGCGTCTAGCAGGCAAAGGGTTAACGCTGTAAATATGACTGGGACTGATGTATGCGTCACTTAGCAGACAAAGGGTTAACGCTGTAAATATGACTGGGGACTGATGTATTCGTCTAGCAGACAAAGGGTTAACGCTGTAAATATGACTGGGACTGATGTATTCGTCACTTAGCATACAAAGGGTTGACGCTGCAAATATGACTGAGGACTGATGTATGCGTCACTTAGCAGACAAAGGGTTAACGATGTAAATAAGACTGGGACTGATGTATGCGTCACTTAGTAGACAAAGGGTTAACGCTGTAAATATGACTGAGGACTGATGTATGCGTCACTTAGTAGACTAAGGGTTAACGATGTAAATATGACTGGGACTGATGTATGCGTCACTTAGTAGACAAAGGGTTAACGCTGTAAATATCACTGGGACTGATGTATGCGTCTAGCAGGCAAAGGGTTAACGCTGTAAATATGACTGGGACTGATGTATGCGTCTAGCAGGCAAAGGGTTAACGCTGTAAATATGACTGGGACTGATGTATGCGTCACTTAGCAGACAAAGGGTTAACGATGTAAATATGACTGGGGACTGATGTATGCGTCTAGCAGGCAAAGGGTTAACACTGTAAATATGACTGGGGACTGATGTATTCGTCTAGCAGACAAAGGGTTAACGCTGTAAATATGACTGGGACTGATGTATTCGTCACTTAGCATACAAAGGGTTGACGCTGCAAATATGACTGAGGACTGATGTATGCGTCACTTAGCAGACAAAGGGTTAACGATGTAAATATGACTGGGACTGATGTATGCGTCACTTAGTAGACAAAGGGTTAACGCTGTATATATGACTGGGGACTGATGTATGCGTCACTTAGTAAACTAAAGGTTAACGATGTAAATATGACTGGGACTGATGTATGCGTCACTTAGTAGACAAAGGGTTAACGCTGTAAATATCACTGGGACTGATGTATGCGTCTAGCAGGAAAAGGGTTAACGCTGTAAATATGACTGGGACTGATGTATGCGTCACTTAGCAGACAAATGGTTAACGCTGTAAATATGACTGGGGACTGATGTATGCGTCACTTAGCAGACAAAGGGTTAACGCTGTAAATATGACTGGTGACTGATGTATGCGTCTAGCAGACAAAGGGTTAACGCTGTAAACATGACTGGGGACTGATGTATGCGTCACTTAGCAGACAAAGGGTTAACGCTGTAAATATGACTGGGGACTGATGTATGCGTCTAGCAGACAAAGGGTTAACGATGTAAATATGACTGGTGACTGATGTATGCGTCTAGCAGACAAAGGGTTAACGTTGTAAATTTGACTGGGGACTGATGTATGCGTCTAGCAGGCAAAGGGTTAACGCTGTAAATATGACTGGGACTGATGTATGCGTCTAGCAGGCAAAGGGTTAACGCTGTAAATATGACTGGGACTGATGTATGCGTCACTTAGCAGACAAAGGGTTAACGCTGTAAATATGACTGGGGACTGATGTATTCGTCTAGCAGACAAAGGGTTAACGCTGTAAATATGACTGGGACTGATGTATTCGTCACTTAGCATACAAAGGGTTGACGCTGCAAATATGACTGAGGACTGATGTATGCGTCACTTAGCAGACAAAGGGTTAACGATGTAAATAAGACTGGGACTGATGTATGCGTCACTTAGTAGACAAAGGGTTAACGCTGTAAATATGACTGAGGACTGATGTATGCGTCACTTAGTAGACTAAGGGTTAACGATGTAAATATGACTGGGACTGATGTATGCGTCACTTAGTAGACAAAGGGTTAACGCTGTAAATATCACTGGGACTGATGTATGCGTCTAGCAGGCAAAGGGTTAACGCTGTAAATATGACTGGGACTGATGTATGCGTCACTTAGCAGACAAAGGGTTAGCGCTGTAAATATGACTGGGGACTGATGTATGCGTCACTTAGCAGACAAAGGGTTAACGCTGTAAATATGACTATGGACTGATGTATGCGTCTAACAGACAAAGGGTTAACGCTGTAAATATGACTGGTGACTGATGTATGCGTCTAGCAGACAAAGGGTTAACGCTGTAAACATGACTGGGGACTGATGAATGCATCTAGCAGACAAAGGGTTAACGATGTAAATATGACTGGTGACTGATGTATGCGTCTAGCAGACAAAGTGTTAACGTTGTAAATTTGACTGGGGACTGATGTATGCGTCTAGCAGGCACAGGGTTAACGCTGTAAATATGACTGGGACTGATGTATGCGTCTAGTAGCAGGCAAAGGGTTAACGCTGTAAATATGACTGGGACTGATGTATGCGTCACTTAGCAGACAAAGGGTTAACGCTGTAAATATGACTGGGGACTGATGTATGCGTCTAGCAGGCAAAGGGTTAACGCTGTAAATATGACTGGGACTGATGTATGCGTCACTTAGCAGACAAAGGGTAGCGCTGTAAATATGACTGGGGACTGATGTATGCGTCTAGCAGGCAAAGGGTTAACACTGTAAATATGACTGGGGACTGATGTATGCGTCTAGCAGACAAAGTGTTAACGCTGTAAATATGACTGGGGACTGATGTATGCGTCACTTAGCAGGCAAAGGGTTAACGGTGTAAATATGACTGGGACTGATGTATGCGTCTAGCAGACAAAGGGTTAACACTGTAAATATGACTGGGACTGATGTATGCGTCTAGCAGACAAAGGGTTAACGCTGTCGATATGACTGGGACTGATGTATGCTTCTAGCAGACAAAGGGTTAACGCTGTAAATATGACTGGGGACTGATGTATGCGTCACTTAGCAGACAAAGGGTTAACACTGCAAATATGACTGGGGACTGATGTATGCGTCTAGCAGACAAAGGGTTAACGCTGTAAATATGACTGGGGACTGATGTATGCGTCATTTAGCTGACAAAGGGTTAACGCTCTAAATATGACTGGGGACTAATGTATGCGTCTAGCAGACAAAGGGTTAACACTGTAAATATGACTGGGGACTGATGTATGCGTCACTTAGCAGACAAAGGGTTAACGCTGTAAATATGACTGGGGACTGATGTATGCGTCTAGCAGACAAAGGGTTAACGATGTAAATATGACTGGTGACTGATGTATGCGTCTAGCAGACAAAGGGTTAACGTTGTAAATTTGACTGGGGACTGATGTATGCGTCTAGCAGGCAAAGGGTTAACGCTGTAAATATGACTGGGACTGATGTATGCGTCTAGCAGGCAAAGGGTTAACGCTGTAAATATGACTGGGACTGATGTATGCGTCACTTAGCAGACAAAGGGTTAACGCTGTAAATATGACTGGGGACTGATGTATTCGTCTAGCAGACAAAGGGTTAACGCTGTAAATATGACTGGGACTGATGTATTCGTCACTTAGCATACAAAGGGTTGACGCTGCAAATATGACTGAGGACTGATGTATGCGTCACTTAGCAGACAAAGGGTTAACGATGTAAATAAGACTGGGACTGATGTATGCGTCACTTAGTAGACAAAGGGTTAACGCTGTAAATATGACTGAGGACTGATGTATGCGTCACTTAGTAGACTAAGGGTTAACGATGTAAATATGACTGGGACTGATGTATGCGTCACTTAGTAGACAAAGGGTTAACGCTGTAAATATCACTGGGACTGATGTATGCGTCTAGCAGGCAAAGGGTTAACGCTGTAAATATGACTGGGACTGATGTATGCGTCACTTAGCAGACAAAGGGTTAGCGCTGTAAATATGACTGGGGACTGATGTATGCGTCACTTAGCAGACAAAGGGTTAACGCTGTAAATATGACTATGGACTGATGTATGCGTCTAACAGACAAAGGGTTAACGCTGTAAATATGACTGGTGACTGATGTATGCGTCTAGCAGACAAAGGGTTAACGCTGTAAACATGACTGGGGACTGATGAATGCATCTAGCAGACAAAGGGTTAACGATGTAAATATGACTGGTGACTGATGTATGCGTCTAGCAGACAAAGTGTTAACGTTGTAAATTTGACTGGGGACTGATGTATGCGTCTAGCAGGCACAGGGTTAACGCTGTAAATATGACTGGGACTGATGTATGCGTCTAGTAGCAGGCAAAGGGTTAACGCTGTAAATATGACTGGGACTGATGTATGCGTCACTTAGCAGACAAAGGGTTAACGCTGTAAATATGACTGGGGACTGATGTATGCGTCTAGCAGGCAAAGGGTTAACGCTGTAAATATGACTGGGACTGATGTATGCGTCACTTAGCAGACAAAGGGTAGCGCTGTAAATATGACTGGGGACTGATGTATGCGTCTAGCAGGCAAAGGGTTAACACTGTAAATATGACTGGGGACTGATGTATGCGTCTAGCAGACAAAGTGTTAACGCTGTAAATATGACTGGGGACTGATGTATGCGTCACTTAGCAGGCAAAGGGTTAACGGTGTAAATATGACTGGGACTGATGTATGCGTCTAGTAGCAGGCAAAGGGTTAACGCTGTAAATATGACTGGGACTGATGTATGCGTCATTTAGCTGACAAAGGGTTAACGCTCTAAATATGACTGGGGACTAATGTATGCGTCTAGCAGACAAAGGGTTAACACTGTAAATATGACTGGGGACTGATGTATGCGTCACTTAGCAGACAAAGGGTTAACGCTGTAAATATGACTGGGGACTGATGTATGCGTCTAGCAGACAAAGGGTTAACGATGTAAATATGACTGGTGACTGATGTATGCGTCTTGCAGACAAAGGGTTAACGTTGTAAATTTGACTGGGGACTGATGTATGCGTCTAGCAGGCAAAGGGTTAACGCTGTAAATATGACTGGGACTGATGTATGCGTCTAGCAGGCAAAGGGTTAACGCTGTAAATATGACTGGGACTGATGTATGCGTCACTTAGCAGACAAAGGGTTAACGCTGTAAATATGACTGGGGACTGATGTATTCGTCTAGCAGACAAAGGGTTAACGCTGTAAATATGACTGGGACTGATGTATTCGTCACTTAGCATACAAAGGGTTGACGCTGCAAATATGACTGAGGACTGATGTATGCGTCACTTAGCAGACAAAGGGTTAACGATGTAAATAAGACTGGGACTGATGTATGCGTCACTTAGTAGACAAAGGGTTAACGCTGTAAATATGACTGAGGACTGATGTATGCGTCACTTAGTAGACTAAGGGTTAACGATGTAAATATGACTGGGACTGATGTATGCGTCACTTAGTAGACAAAGGGTTAACGCTGTAAATATCACTGGGACTGATGTATGCGTCTAGCAGGCAAAGGGTTAACGCTGTAAATATGACTGGGACTGATGTATGCGTCACTTAGCAGACAAAGGGTTAGCGCTGTAAATATGACTGGGGACTGATGTATGCGTCACTTAGCAGACAAAGGGTTAACGCTGTAAATATGACTATGGACTGATGTATGCGTCTAACAGACAAAGGGTTAACGCTGTAAATATGACTGGTGACTGATGTATGCGTCTAGCAGACAAAGGGTTAACGCTGTAAACATGACTGGGGACTGATGAATGCATCTAGCAGACAAAGGGTTAACGATGTAAATATGACTGGTGACTGATGTATGCGTCTAGCAGACAAAGTGTTAACGTTGTAAATTTGACTGGGGACTGATGTATGCGTCTAGCAGGCACAGGGTTAACGCTGTAAATATGACTGGGACTGATGTATGCGTCTAGTAGCAGGCAAAGGGTTAACGCTGTAAATATGACTGGGACTGATGTATGCGTCACTTAGCAGACAAAGGGTTAACGCTGTAAATATGACTGGGGACTGATGTATGCGTCTAGCAGGCAAAGGGTTAACGCTGTAAATATGACTGGGACTGATGTATGCGTCACTTAGCAGACAAAGGGTAGCGCTGTAAATATGACTGGGGACTGATGTATGCGTCTAGCAGGCAAAGGGTTAACACTGTAAATATGACTGGGGACTGATGTATGCGTCTAGCAGACAAAGTGTTAACGCTGTAAATATGACTGGGGACTGATGTATGCGTCACTTAGCAGGCAAAGGGTTAACGGTGTAAATATGACTGGGACTGATGTATGCGTCTAGCAGACAAAGGGTTAACACTGTAAATATGACTGGGACTGATGTATGCGTCTAGCAGACAAAGGGTTAACGCTGTCGATATGACTGGGACTGATGTATGCTTCTAGCAGACAAAGGGTTAACGCTGTAAATATGACTGGGGACTGATGTATGCGTCACTTAGCAGACAAAGGGTTAACACTGCAAATATGACTGGGGACTGATGTATGCGTCTAGCAGACAAAGGGTTAACGCTGTAAATATGACTGGGGACTGATGTATGCGTCATTTAGCTGACAAAGGGTTAACGCTCTAAATATGACTGGGGACTAATGTATGCGTCTAGCAGACAAAGGGTTAACACTGTAAATATGACTGGGACTGATGTATGCGTCACTTAGCAGACAAAGGGTTAACGCTGTAAATATGACTGGGGCTGATGTATGCGTCTAGCAGGCAAAGGGTTAACGCTGTAAATATGACTGGGGACTGATGTATGCGTCACTTAGCAGACAAAGGGTTAACGCTGCAAACATGACTGGAAACTGATGTATGCGTCTAGCAGACAAAGGGTTAACGCTGTAAATATGACTGGGACTGATGTATGCGTCTAGAAGACAAAGGGTTAACGCTGTAAATATGACTGGGACTGATGTATGCGTCTAGCAGGCGAAGGGTTAACGCTGTAAATATGACTGGGGACTGATGTATGCGTCACTTAGCAGACAAAGGGTTAACGCTGTAAATATGACTGGGACTGATGTATGCGTCACTTAGCAGACAAAGGGTTAACGCTGTAAATATGACTGGGACTGATGTATGCGTCTAGCAGGCAAAGGGTTAACGCTGTAAATATGACTGGGGTTGATGTATGCGTCACTTAGCAGACAAAGGGTTAACGCTGTAAATTTGACTGGGGACTGATGTATGCGTCTAGCAGACAAAGGGTTAACCCTGTGAACATGACTGGGGACTGATGTATGCGTCTAGCAGGCAAAGGGTTAACGCTGTAAATATGACTGGGACTGATGTATGCGTCTAGCAGGCAAAGGGTTAACGCTGTAAATATGACTGGGGACTGATGTATGCGTCACTTAGCAGACAAAGGGTTAACGCTGTAAATATGACTGGGGACTGATGTATGCGTCTAGCAGGCAAAGGGTTAACACTGTAAATATGACTGGGGACTGATGTATTCGTCTAGCAGACAAAGGGTTAACGCTGTAAATATGACTAGGACTGATGTATTCGTCACTTAGCATACAAAGGGTTGACGCTGCAAATATGACTGAGGACTGATGTATGCGTCACTTAGCAGACAAAGGGTTAACGATGTAAATAAGACTGGGACTGATGTATGCGTCATTTAGTAGACAAAGGGTTAACGCTGTAAATATAACTGGGGACTGATGTATGCGTCACTCAGTAGACTAAGGGTTAACGATGTAAATATGACTGGGACTGATGTATGCGTCACTTAGTAGACAAAGGGTTAACGCTGTAAATATCACTGGGACTGATGTATGCGTCTAGCAGGCAAAGGGTTAACGCTGTAAATATGACTGGGACTGATGTATGCGTCACTTAGCAGACAAAGGGTTAACGCTGTAAATATGACTGGGGACTGATGTATGCGTCACTTAGCAGACAAAGGGTTAACGCTGTAAATATGACTATGGACTGATGTATGCGTCTAGCAGACAAAGGGTTAACGCTGTAAATATGACTGGTGACTGATGTATGCGTCTAGCAGACAAAGGGTTAACGCTGTAAACATGACTGGGGACTGATGTATGCATCTAGCAGACAAAGGGTTAACGATGTAAATATGACTGGTGACTGATGTATGCGTCTAGCAGACAAAGTGTTAACGTTGTAAATTTGACTGGGGACTGATGTATGCGTCTAGCAGGCAAAGGGTTAACGCTGTAAATATGACTGGGACTGATGTATGCGTCTAGCAGGCAAAGGGTTAACGCTGTAAATATGACTGGGACTGATGTATGCGTCACTTAGCAGACAAAGGGTTAACGCTGTAATTATGACTGGGGACTGATGTATGCGTCTAGCAGGCAAAGGGTTAACGCTGTAAATATGACTGGGACTGATGTATGCGTCACTTAGCAGACAAAGGGTGACGCTGTAAATATGACTGGGGACTGATGTATGCGTCTAGCAGGCAAAGGGTTAACACTGTAAATATGACTGGGGACTGATGTATGCGTCTAGCAGACAAAGTGTTAACGCTGTAAATATGACTGGGGACTGATGTATGCGTCACTTAGCAGGCAAAGGGTTAACGGTGTAAATATGACTGGGACTGATGTATGCGTCTAGCAGACAAAGGGTTAACACTGTAAATATGACTGGGACTGATGTATGCGTCTAGCAGACAAAGGGTTAACGCTGTCAATATGACTGGGACTGATGTATGCGTCACTTAGCAGACAAAGGGTTAACACTGTAAATATGACTGGGGACTGATGTATGCGTCTAGCAGACAAAGGGTTAAGGCTGTAAATATGACTGGGTACTGATGTATGCGTCACTTAGATGACAAAGGGTTAACGCTCTAAATATGACTGGGGACTAATGTATGCGTCTAGCAGACAAAGGGTTAACACTGTAAATATGACTGGGACTGATGTATGCGTCACTTAGCAGACAAAGGGTTAACGCTGTAAATATGACTGGGGACTGATGTATGCGTCACTTAGCAGGAAAGGGTTAACGCTGTAAATATGACTGGGGACTGATGTATGCGTCACTTAGCAGGAAAGGGTTAACGCTCTAAATATGACTGGGGCTGATGTATGCGTCTAGCAGACAAAGGGCTAACACTGTAAATATGACTGGGACTGATGTATGCGTCACTTAGCAGACAAAGGGTTAGCGCTGTAAATATGACTGGGGACTGATGTATGCGTCTAGCAGACAAAGGGTTAACGCTGTAAATATGACTGGGGCTGATGTATGCGTCTAGCAGGCAAAGAGTTAACGCTGTGAATATGACTGGGGACTGATGTATGCGTCACTTAGCAGACAAAGGGTTAACGCTGCAAACATAACTGGAAACTGATGTATGCGTCTAGCAGGCAAAGGGTTAACGCTGTAAATATGACTGGGACTGATGTATGCGTCTAGCAGACAAAGGGTTAACGCTGTAAATATGACTGGGACTGATGTATGCGTCTAGCAGGCAAAGGGTTAACGCTGTAAATATGACTGGGGACTGATGTATGCGTCACTTAGCAGACAAAGGGTTAACGCTGTAAATATGACTGGGACTGATGTATGCGTCACTTAGCAGACAAAGGGTTAACGCTGTAAATATGACTGGGACTGATGTATGCGTCTAGCAGGCAAAGGGTTAACGCTGTAAATATGACTGGGGTTGATGTATGCGTCACTTAGCAGACAAAGGGTTAACGCTGTAAATTTGACTGGGGACTGATGTATGCGTCTAGCAGACAAAGGGTTAACCCTGTAAACATGACTGGGGACTGATGTATGCGTCTAGCAGGCAAAGGGTTAACGCTGTAAATATGACTGGGACTGATGTATGCGTCTAGCAGGCAAAGGGTTAACGCTGTAAATATGACTGGGGACTGATGTATGCATCACTTAGCAGACAAAGGGTTAACGCTGTAAATATGACTGGGGACTGATGTATGCGTCTAGCAGGCAAAGGGTTAACGCTGTAAATATGACTGGGACTGATGTATGCGTCTAGCAGGCAAAGGGTTAACGCTGTAAATATGACTGGGACTGATGTATGCGTCACTTAGCAGACAAAGGGTTAACGATGTAAATATGACTGGGGACTGATGTATGCGTCTAGCAGGCAAAGGGTTAACACTGTAAATATGACTGGGGACTGATGTATTCGTCTAGCAGACAAAGGGTTAACGCTGTAAATATGACTGGGACTGATGTATTCGTCACTTAGCATACAAAGGGTTGACGCTGCAAATATGACTGAGGACTGATGTATGCGTCACTTAGCAGACAAAGGGTTAACGATGTAAATATGACTGGGACTGATGTATGCGTCACTTAGTAGACAAAGGGTTAACGCTGTAAATATGACTGGGGACTGATGTATGCGTCACTTAGTAAACTAAGGGTTAACGATGTAAATATGACTGGGACTGATGTATGCGTCACTTAGTAGACAAAGGGTTAACGCTGTAAATATCACTGGGACTGATGTATGCGTCTAGCAGGCAAAGGGTTAACGCTGTAAATATGACTGGGACTGATGTATGCGTCACTTAGCAGACAAAGGGTTAACGCTGTAAATATGACTGGGGACTGATGTATGCGTCACTTAGCAGACAAAGGGTTAACGCTGTAAATATGACTGGTGACTGATGTATGCGTCTAGCAGACAAAGGGTTAACGCTGTAAACATGACTGGGGACTGATGTATGCGTCACTTAGCAGACAAAGGGTTAACGCTGTAAATATGACTGGGGACTGATGTATGCGTCTAGCAGACAAAGGGTTAACGATGTAAATATGACTGGTGACTGATGTATGCGTCTAGCAGACAAAGGGTTAACGTTGTAAATTTGACTGGGACTGATGTATGCGTCTAGCAGGCAAAGGGTTAACGCTGTAAATATGACTGGGACTGATGTATGCGTCACTTAGCAGACAAAGGGTTAACGCTGTAAATATGACTGGGGACTGATGTATGCGTCTAGCAGGCAAAGGGTTAACGCTGTAAATATGACTGGGACTGATGTATGCGTCACTCAGCAGACAAAGGGTAACGCTGTAAATATGACTGGGGACTGATGTATGCGTCCAGCAGGCAAAGGGTTAACACTGTAAATATGACTGGGGACTGATGTATTCGTCTAGCAGACAAAGGGTTAACGCTGTAAATATGACTGGGACTGATGTATTCGTCTAGCAGACAAAGGGTTAACGCTGTAAATATGACTGAGGACTGATGTATGCGTCTAGCAGACAAAGGGTTAACGCTTTAAATATGACTGAGGACTGATGTATGCGTCTAGCAGACAAAGGGTTAATGCTGTAAATATGACTGGGACTGATGTATGCGTCTAGCAGACAAAGGGTTAACGCTTTAAATATGACTGGTGACTGATGTATTCGTCTAGCAGACAAATGGCTAACGCTGTAAATATGACTGGGACTGATGTATGCGTCTAGCAGACAAAGGGTTAACGCTGTAAATATCACTGGTGACTGATGTATGCGTCTAGCAGACAAAGGGTTAACGCTGTAAATATGACTGGGGACTGATTTATGCGTCTAGCAGACAAAGGGTTAACGCTGTAAATATGACTGGTGACTGATGTATGCGTCTAGCAGACAAAGGGTTAACGATGTAAATATGACTTGGGACTGATGTATGCGTCTAGCAGGCAAAGGGTTAACGCTGTAAATATGACTGGGACTGATGTATGCGTCACTTAGCAGACAAAGGGTTAACGCTGTAAATATGACTGGGACTGATGTATGCGTCACTTAGCAGACAAAGGGTTAACACTGTAAATATGACTGGGACTGATGTATGCGTGACTTAGCAGACAAAAGGTTAACGCTGTAAATATGACTGGGACTGATGTATGCGTCACTTAGTAGACAAAGGGTTAACGCTGTAAATATGCCTGGGACTGATGTATGCGTCACTTAGCAGACAAAGGGTTAACGCTGTAAATATGACTGGGACTGATGTATGCGTCACTTAGCAGACAAAGGGTTAACGCTGTAAATATGACTGGGGACTGATGTATGCGTCACTTAGCAGACAAAGGGTTAACGCTGTGAATATGACTGGGACTGATGTATGCGTCACTTAGTAGACAAAAGGTTAACGATGTAAATATGACTGGGACTGATGTATGCGTCACTTAGTAGACAAAGGGTTAACGCTGTAAATATGACTGGGACTGATGTATGCGTCACTTAGCAGACAAAGGGTTAACGCTGTAAATATGACTGGGGACTGATGTATGCGTCTAGCAGGCAAAGGGTTAACGCTGTAAATATGACTGGGACTGATGTATGCGTCACTTAGCAGACAAAGGGTTAACGCTGTAAATATGACTGGGACTGATGTATGCGTCACTTAGCAGACAAAGGGTTAACGCTGTAAATATGACTGGGGACTGATGTATGCGTCACTTAGCAGACAAAAGGTTAACGCTGTGAATATGACTGGGACTGATGTATGCGTCACTTAGTAGACAAAAGGTTAACGATGTAAATATGACTGGGACTGATGTATGCGTCACTTAGTAGACAAAGGGTAACGGTGTAAATATGACTGGGACTGATGTATGCGTCACTTAGCAGACAAAGGGTTAACGCTGTAAATATGACTGGGGACTGATGTATGCGTCTAGCAGGCAAAGGGTTAACGCTGTAAATATGACTGGGGACTGATGTATGCGTCACTTAGCAGGCAAAGGGTTAACGGTGTAAATATGACTGGGACTGATGTATGCGTCTAGCAGACAAAGGGTTAACACTGTAAATATGACTGGGACTGATGTATGCGTCTAGCAGACAAAGGGTTAACGCTGTCAATATGACTGGGACTGATGTATGCGTCTAGCAGACAAAGGGTTAACGCTGTAAATATGACTGGGGACTGATGTATGCGTCACTTAGCAGACAAAGGGTTAACGCTGAAAATATGACTGGGGACTGATGTATGCGTCACTTAGCAGGAAAGGGTTAGCGCTGTAAATATGACTGGGGACTGATGTATGCGTCTAGCAGACAAAGGGTTAACGCTGTAAATATGACTGGGGCTGATGTATGCGTCTAGCAGGCAAAGGGTTAACGCTGTGAATATGACTGGGGACTGATGTATGCGTCACTTAGCAGACAAAGGGTTAACGCTGCAAACATGACTGGAAACTGATGTATGCGTCTAGCAGACAAAGGGTTAACGCTGTAAATATGACTGGGACTGATGTATGCGTCTAGCAGACAAAGGGTTAACGCTGTAAATATGACTGGGACTGATGTATGCGTCTAGCAGGCAAAGGGTTAACGCTGTAAATATGACTGGGGACTGATGTATGCGTCACTTAGCAGACAAAGGGTTAACGCTGTAAATATGACCGGGACTGATGTATGCGTCACTTAGCAGACAAAGGGTTAACGCTGTAAATATGACTGGGGACTGATGTATGCGTCACTTAGCAGACAAAGGGTTAACGCTGTGAATATGACTGGGACTGATGTATGCGTCACTTAGTAGACAAAAGGTTAACGATGTAAATATGACTGGGACTAAAGTATGCGTCACTTAGTAGACAAAGGGTTAACGCTGTAAATATGACTGGGACTGATGTATGCGTCACTTAGCAGACAAAGGGTTAACGCTGTAAATATGACTGGGGACTGATGTATGCGTCTAGCAGGCAAAGGGTTAACGCTGTAAATATGACTGGGACTGATGTATGCGTCACTTAGCAGACAAAGGGTTAACGCTGTAAATATGACTGGGACTGATGTATGCGTCACTTAGCAGACAAAGGGTTAACGCTGTAAATATGACTGGGGACTGATGTATGCGTCACTTAGCAGACAAAGGGTTAACGCTGTGAATATGACTGGGACTGATGTATGCGTCACTTAGTAGACAAAAGGTTAACGATGTAAATATGACTGGGACTGATGTATGCGTCACTTAGTAGACAAAGGGTAACGCTGTAAATATGACTGGGACTGATGTATGCGTCACTTAGCAGACAAAGGGTTAACGCTGTAAATATGACTGGGGACTGATGTATGCGTCTAGCAGGCAAAGGGTTAACGCTGTAAATATGACTGGGGACTGATGTATGCGTCACTTAGCAGGCAAAGGGTTAACGGTGTAAATATGACTGGGACTGATGTATGCGTCTAGCAGACAAAGGGTTAACACTGTAAATATGACTGGGACTGATGTATGCGTCTAGCAGACAAAGGGTTAACGCTGTAAATATGACTGGGACTGATGTATGCGTCTAGCAGACAAAGGGTTAACGCTGTAAATATGACTGGGGACTGATGTATGCGTCACTTAGCAGACAAAGGGTTAACGCTGTAAATATGACTGGGGACTGATGTATGCGTCACTTAGCAGGAAAGGGTTAGCGCTGTAAATATGACTGGGGACTGATGTATGCGTCTAGCAGACAAAGGGTTAACGCTGTAAATATGACTGGGGCTGATGTATGCGTCTAGCAGGCAAAGGGTTAACGCTGTGAATATGACTGGGGACTGATGTATGCGTCACTTAGCAGACAAAGGGTTAACGCTGCAAACATGACTGGAAACTGATGTATGCGTCTAGCAGACAAAGGGTTAACGCTGTAAATATGACTGGGACTGATGTATGCGTCTAGCAGACAAAGGGTTAACGCTGTAAATATGACAGGGACTGATGTATGCGTCTAGCAGGCAAAGGGTTAACGCTGTAAATATGACTGGGGACTGATGTATGCGTCACTCAGCAGACAAAGGGTTAACGCTGTAAATATGACCGGGACTGATGTATGCGTCACTTAGCAGACAAAGGGTTAACGCTGTAAATATGACAGGGACTGATGTATGCGTCTAGCAGGCAAAGGGTTAACGCTGTAAATATGACTGGGGTTGATGTATGCGTCACTTAGCAGACAAAGGGTTAACGCTGTAAATTCGACTGGGGACTGATGTATGCGTCTAGCAGACAAAGGGTTAACCCTGTAAACATGACTGGGGACTGATGTATGCGTCTAGCAGGCAAAGGGTTAACGCTGTAAATATGACTGGGACTGATGTATGCGTCTAGCAGGCAAAGGGTTAACGCTGTAAATATGACTGGGGACTGATGTATGCGTCACTTAGCAGACAAAGGGTTAACGCTGTAAATATGACAGGGACTGATGTATGCGTCTAGCAGGCAAAGGGTTAACGCTGTAAATATGACTGGGGTTGATGTATGCGTCACTTAGCAGACAAAGGGTTAACGCTGTAAATTTGACTGGGGACTGATGTATGCGTCACTTAGCAGACAAAGGGTTAACGCTGTAAATATGACTGGGGACTGATGTATGCGTCTAGCAGGCAAAGGGTTAACACTGTAAATATGACTGGGGACTGATGTATTCGTCTAGCAGACAAAGGGTTAACGCTGTAAATATGACTGGGACTGATGTATTCGTCACTTAGCATACAAAGGGTTGACACTGCAAATATGACTGAGGACTGATGTATGCGTCACTTAGTAGACTAAGGGTTAACGATGTAAATATGACTGGGACCGATGTATGCGTCACTTAGTAGACAAAGGGTTAACGCTGTAAATATCACTGGGACTGATGTATGCGTCTAGCAGGCAAAGGGTTAACGCTGTAAATATGACTGGGACTGATGTATGCGTCACTTAGCAGACAAAGGGTTAACGCTGTAAATATGACTGGGGACTGATGTATGCGTCACTTAGCAGACAAAGGGTTAACGCTGTAAATATGACTGTGGACTGATGTATGCGTCTAGCAGACAAAGGGTTAACGCTGTAAATATGACTGGTGACTGATGTATGCGTCTAGCAGACAAAGGGTTAACGCTGTAAACATGACTGGGGACTGATGTATGCGTCACTTAGGCAAAGGGTTAACGCTGTAAATATGACTGGGACTGATGTATGCGTCTAGCAGGCAAAGGGTTAACGCTGTAAATATGACTGGGACTGATGTATGCGTCACTTAGCAGACAAAGGGTTAACGCTGTAAATATGACTGGGGACTGATGTATGCGTCTAGCAGGCAAAGGGTTAACGCTGTAAATATGACTGGGACTGATGTATGCGTCACTTAGCAGACAAAGGGTTAACGCTGTAGATATGACTGGGGACTGATGTATGCGTCTAGCCGACAAAGGGTTAACGATGTAAATATGACTGGTGACTGATGTATGCGTCTAGCAGACAAAGGGTTAACGTTGTAAATTTGACTGGGGACTGATGTATGCGTCTAGCAGGCAAAGGGTTAACGCTGTAAATATGACTGGGACTGATGTATGCGTCTAGCAGGCAAAGGGTTAACGCTGTAAATATGACTGGGACTGATGTATGCGTCACTTAGCAGACAAAGGGTTAACGCTGTAAATATGACTGGGGATTGATGTATGCGTCTAGCAGGCAAAGGGTTAACGCTGTAAATATGACTGGGGACTGATGTATTCGTCTAGCAGACAAAGGGTTAACGCTGTAAATATGACTGGGACTGATGTATTCGTCTAGCAGACAAAGGGTTAACGCTGTAAATATGACTGAGGACTGATGTATGCGTCTAGCAGACAAAGGGTTAGCGCTTTAAATATGACTGAGGACTGATGTATGCGTCTAGCAGACAAAGGGTTAATGCTGTAAAAATGACTGGGACTGATGTATGCGTCTAGCAGACAAAGGGTTAACGCTGTAAATATGACTGGTGACTGATGTATGCGTCTAGCAGACAAAGGTTAACGCTGTAAATATGACTGGGACTGATGTATTCGTCACTTAGCATACAAAGGGTTGACGCTGCAAATATGACTGAGGACTGATGTATGCGTCACTTAGCAGACAAAGGGTTAACGATGTAAATATGACTGGGACTGATGTATGCGTCACTTGGTAGACAAAGGGTTAACGCTGTAAATATGACTGGGGACTGATGTATGCGTCACTCAGTAGACTAAGGGTTAACGATGTAAATATGACTGGGACCGATGTATGCGTCACTTAGTAGACAAAGGGTTAACGCTGTAAATATCACTGGGACTGATGTATGCGTCTAGCAGGCAAAGGGTTAACGCTGTAAATATGACTGGGACTGATGTATGCGTCACTTAGCAGACAAAGGGTTAACGCTGTAAATATGACTGGGGACTGATGTATGCGTCTAGCAGACAAAGGGTTAACGCTGTAAACATGACTGGGGACTGATGTATGCGTCACTTAGGCAAAGGGTTAACGCTGTAAATATGACTGGGACTGATGTATGCGTCTAGCAGGCAAAGGGTTAACGCTGTAAATATGACTGGGACTGATGTATGCGTCACTTAGCTGACAAAGGGTTAACGCTGTAAATATGACTGGGGACTGATGTATGCGTCTAGCAGGCAAAGGGTTAACGCTGTAAATATGACTGGGACTGATGTATGCGTCACTTAGCAGACAAAGGGTTAACGCTGTAAATATGACTGGGGACTGATGTATGCGTCTAGCAGACAAAGGGTTAACGATGTAAATATGACTGGTGACTGATGTATGCGTCTAGCAGACAAAGGGTTAACGTTGTAAATTTGACTGGGGACTGATGTATGCGTCTAGCAGGCAAAGGGTTAACGCTGTAAATATGACTGGGACTGATGTATGCGTCTAGCAGGCAAAGGGTTAACGCTGTAAATATGACTGGGACTGATGTATGCGTCACTTAGCAGACAAAGGTTTAACGCTGTAAATATGACTGGGGACTGATGTATTCGTCTAGCAGACAAAGGGTTAACGCTGTAAATATGACTGGGACTGATGTATTCGTCTAGCAGACAAAGGGTTAACGCTGTAAATATGACTGAGGACTGATGTGTGCGTCTAGCAGACAAAGGGTTAACGCTTTAAATATGACTGAGGACTGATGTATGCGTCTAGCAGACAAAGGGTTAATGCTGTACATATGACTGGGACTGATGTATGCGTCTAGCAGACAAAGGGTTAACGCTGTAAATATGACTGGTGACTGATGTATGCGTCTAGCAGACAAAGGGTTAACGCTGTAAATATGACTGGTGACTGATGTATGCGTCTAGCAGGCAAAGGGTTAACGCTGTAAATATGACTGGGACTGATGTATGCGTCTAGCAGGCAAAGGGTTAACGCTGTAAATATGACTGGGACTGATGTATGCGTCACTTAGCAGACAAAGGGTTAACGCTGTAAATATGACTGGGGACTGATGTATTCGTCTAGCAGACAAAGGGTTAACGCTGTAAATATGACTGGGACTGATGTATTCGTCTAGCAGACAAAGGGTTAACGCTGTAAATATGACTGAGGACTGATGTATGCGTCTAGCAGACAAAGGGTTAACGCTTTAAATATGACTGAGGACTGATGTATGCGTCTAGTAGACAAAGGGTTAATGCTGTAAATATGACTGGGACTGATGTATGCGTCTAGCAGACAAAGGGTTAACGCTGTAAATATGACTGGTGACTGATGTATGCGTCTAGCAGACAAAGGGTTAACGCTGTAAATATGACTGGGGCTGATGTATGCGTCTAGCAGACAAAGGGTTAACGCTGTAAATATGACTGGTGACTGATGTATGCGTCTAGCAGACAAATGGTTAACGCTGTAAATATGACTGGGACTGATGTATGCGTCTAGCAGACAAAGGGATAACGCTGTAAATATGACTGGTGACTGATGTATGCGTCTAGCAGACAAAGGGTTAACGCTGTAAATATGACTGGTGACTGATGTATGCGTCTAGCAGACAAAGGGTTAACGATGTAAATATGACTGGTGACTGATGTATTCGTCTAGCAGACAAATGGTTAACGCTGTAAATATGACTGGGACTGATGTATGCGTCTAGCAGACAAAGGGTTAACGCTGTAAATATGACTGGTGACTGATGTATGCGTCTAGCAGACAAAGGGTTAACGCTGTAAATATGACTGGGGACTGATTTATGCGTCTAGCAGACAAAGGGTTAACGCTGTAAATATGACTGGTGACTGATGTATGCGTCTAGCAGACAAAGGGTTAACGATGTAAATATGACTGGGGACTGATGTATGCGTCTAGCAGGCAAAGGGTTAACGCTGTAAATATGACTGGGACTGATGTATGCGTCACTTAGCAGACAAAGGGTTAACGCTGTAAATATGACTGGGACTGATGTATGCGTCACTTAGCAGACAAAGGGTTAACACTGTAAATATGACTGGGACTGATGTATGCGTCACTTAGCAGACAAAAGGTTAACGCTGTAAATATGACTGGGACTGATGTATGCGTCACTTAGTAGACAAAGGGTTAACGATGTAAATATGACTGGGGACTGATGTATGCGTCTAGCAGGCAAAGGGTTAACGCTGTAAATATGACTGGGACTGATGTATGCGTCACTTAGCAGACAAAGGGTTAACGCTGTAAATATGACTGGGACTGATGTATGCGTCACTTAGCAGACAAAGGGTTAACACTGTAAATATGACTGGGACTGATGTATGCGTCACTTAGCAGACAAAAGGTTAACGCTGTAAATATGACTGGGACTGATGTATGCGTCACTTAGTAGACAAAGGGTTAACGCTGTAAATATGACTGGGACTGATGTATGCGTCACTTAGCAGACAAAGGGTTAACGCTGCAAATATGACTGGGACTGATGTATGCGTCACTTAGCAGACAAAGGGTTAACGCTGTAAATATGACTGGGACTGATGTATGCGTCACTTAGCAGACAAAGGGTTAACGCTGTAAATATGACTGGGACTGATGTATGCGTCACTTAGCAGACAAAGGGTTAACGCTGTAAATATGACTGGGACTGATGTATGCGTCTAGCAGACAAAGGGTTAACGCTGTAAATATGACTGGGGACTGATGTATGCGTTACTTAGCAGACAAAGGGTTAACGCTGTAAATATGACTGGGACTGATGTATGCGTCTAGCAGACAAAGGGTTAACGCTGTAAATATGACTGGGGACTGATGTATGCGCTAATTAGCAGACAAAGGGTTAACGCTGTAAATATGACTGGGACTGATGTATGCGTCACTTAGCAGACAAAGGGTTAACGCTGTAAATATTACTGGGACTGATGTATGCGTCACTTAGCATACAAAGGGTTAACGTTGTAAATATGACTGGTGACTGATGTATGCGTCTAGCAGGCAAATGGTTAGCACTGTGTTTAATAGCATGATGGTGAACTGAACGATGTTTTTGAGGATATATCGTCTCTTTGTGATGAAAGAGTGTATCAGCCACTTCACAAAGTGGCTTATCCTACTCTTCATACCCAAGGGGGTGATTTACATTGATGGTTATCACATAACCTTTTTAATAACCACCATTATCGTCATCACTATTATCATTGTCGTCATTACTATCATTACTATTATCATTAGCTTTTTTGATCAGCCGCACTTCATTGTGACCTCCATGTAAACAATGACCCATATGCCTGTCTGCATGTCTGCCTGTCTGCATGGCTGTCTGTCTGTCTGCCTGTCTGCATGGCTGTCTGTCTGCCTGCCTGCCTGCCTGCCTGGTTGCCTGTCTGCCTGCATGCCTGTCTGTGTGGATGTCGGCCTGCCTTCATGTCTTACTGCCTGTCTGTCAGACATGCCTGCTTGGCTGCTTGTCTGTGGCATGGCTGCCTGTCTCTCGGATTGCCAGTCTACCTGCCTATGTGCCTGCCTGTCTGCCTACATGCTTGTCTGTGTGCATGGCTGCCTGCCTATCTGTCTGCCTTCTTGCCTGTCTGCCTTCTTGCCTGCCTGCCTGCCTGCCTGCCTGCCTGCCTGCCTGCCTGCCTGCCTGCCTGCCTGCCTGCCTGCCTGCCTGCCTGCCTGTCTGCCTGCCTGCCTGCCTGCCTGCCTGCCTGCCTGCCTGCCCGCCTGCCTGCCTGCCTGCCTGCCTGCCTGCCTGCCTGCCTGCCTGCCTGCCTCTTTGATAATAGCCATATATATATATAGGCCTATGCCCTGATATTTTGAACTCTGTCGACCAATATAATCACTAAAAATTTCAATAAGTTACAGCCCCAATTGTTGAATAATTTGATTTATTTAGAAAATCAATAACAAACACTTTGTGTTGCTGTCTGTTCCGTTAGTCAGACCATAGTTAGTCAGACCATACTCAAGCGGAATCGGGACGTTGGCCCAGTGCTGTATCAATGTTGGCACAGCATTAGTGATGCCATGCCAGTATTGATACAGCATTGAGCCAACACTAATACAGCATTAGAGATTTACGTCTAGTGTGCTATGTAGCGGCCACCGAGCACATTGATAATTATGCTCGGTCCCTGAGTCACACGTGCTGCGCATCCGTGTCGTGACTCAGTTACGTCAGCTGTTACCATATAAGGCACACTGGCCACGCCCACCAGACACGCCAGCCAATCACACCGTGACCTAGTTACATACTGATATCAACAGAGGTGGGAGTTCCCCGGAATCCCCAAATTCGCGTGCGACATTCTACGTTTGACAGCCGTGTTGTTTGATTAGTTTTCTATTAGTTGTTGCTAATTACAGTGACATCAAAGGATTATTGTGGATTAGTGTGATATTTCTCTACATTTCAGGTGATGATGGTGGTTTTGATGTTGGGTTTATTCAGACAAAGAGTTGTTTGTTATGAGTGAGTCATCGTGGTGACTGTATCAGTGATAACGCTGGCTGTATACAGACAGCTCTCAGTGAGTGCCTGTTGAATGCACGGCCCCCGCCCATCACTTACACTCAATACAACCATAAACCAGGTCAAACTTAACACATAGTCAACATGGAATAGCAGGGGTGGCCACTCCATAGGATTCAGGATTCCGCTGGGCATGGTTCACTGTTTACTGGGGGTGTTAGTGTTACTTGTAACTGGTAAGGATTTGTGACATAGGATAGAACCGGTCCCCAGTGTACAGGCCTGTCACACCCATTACGTACCGTGTCGGGGAAATACAGGCATTCCAACACGAGCCAGCCACTGATTATGTGCGCCAGGACGAGGAATATATAATTCAAATAAGTGTTAATCCACGCACACCTGAAGTGCTGGAGCAAGGAATATTTACAAAAAAATCAACACTGTGATTGCTACGGTTGGAAATATATTATTACACGTACAGTGGAAATATATTATTACACGTAGTTGACCTGAAATAACCACCTCTTGAGCATCAGGGAAGGAATATATTATGACACAACTTGTCTCGGCATATCGTACCCCTAAGCTTTAGAGTGTGTAACATTCTGAGAGCTAGGGACAGGAATAAAACAGACCTCATTGGTCAAAGGTGTTGTCCCGTTACACCCTTTGATCCCACGACACCGAATTATTTCTGGAGGAAATATTCTACTGAACAAAACAAGTAAGTCATTTTTGCTGCGTAATAAACACATATTTAAATACATTGATAATGAAACTAGTCTCCGCGAGGTGTCAACCATGATCTAATATCATACATTAACCCTATGAGTGCTAACCACGACTATAATCGCTTTTAAATTTGTCTCATTTGCCAATCAAATCACTGTTATTTGGAATGAAATTTGCAAATATTTGGTCCAAAATTAAACGAACATGAGTTTATTTTTAGGCCTACCCTAAATTCCTGATTTCTAATTATTGACAACCATGTCAAAAATAAGAAATACGGGAATTTCATCTCTATATCCATGATATCCAGCCTAACTGGTAAGTGCGCACCACAAAAATAATTTTTTTTTAGCAGTTCTGGTCTATGGACATGTTTACATCATATGGTCATATTATTAAACTAAAATAAAATCACCGATTTTTTGATGATTTTAGACCTGTGCATGTCCCTTTAATCTTGTCCCTATTATTATCATTCATCCGGTCCGTTTTAGCCTATGTATGAATCTCTTCTTACGTCATTCCACAGAACAATGCACGTTTCTGTTTTAATGCCATGTTTACCATAGTGATGACATCATGGTATGTAGTGATTATAGCCACACTCGACACATCAAGGCTGTGACTAACCCTTCTAACAACATCGGTTGACCGTGCGTTGGTTTATTGTTGGACCACCGTCTACGACATTGGCCCAACATTAAACCAACACCGCATTGCATGTAATCTCTGCTGATCCGTACTGTCAAGCTATCTGTGTATAGTATGTATCTTTGTATGTATCTCTGCTACCGCATTCAGAATCAGGATCATAAATTGTATTATTTTCTTCATAACAAATATGCTACAGATGAAATTCACTTAAAAAATAGGTGGCAACAGCAGCATATTGCTTATGAAGGTTACCTACTGAAACATATTTAACTTGTATTTCTTGTTATTATTTTACAGTAATATCTTCTTTACTATATCCATGGTTACATACACTGTGAAGCTATCTTTGTTGTTATATGTATTTCGTAGACCCAATCATATTTACACATGCTATGCGTATCTACAGACCCTGGTGCAGTAGTTAAAGCTGCCTGCTTGGAAAGTCGGATGTCGCAAGTTCAGACCCCGTGACCGAGAGGTAGCGTGCTCGGCCTCAGTCCGCCAGGGCCCGAATTTCGAGTCCTGTGTCTGGAGGGCAGTGTCATCTCATTCATTTCACCATCCTCCGGAGGTTGTCTTGGCCCAAGTTAGCCTATATGTGCACAAAGGTGGCATAAAACCCCATTCATTTAATTGCATTTATGTCTACAGATTGCTCATAACATCTACGGTATTAGACGCTTCGAAAATTCAAATAGTTTTTTTGTTCTCCGCAGAAAGACTAACGCTTGGTCCACAGCTTTCTGATATAGCTTGTGGAACGCGTTACTCGTTCACCGTTTTCATTCGTTTGAAGCTGGCAGTTGCTGACGCATTTTCCAGCTTCAAATGAATGAAACATACCACTGAGTTAAAAAAATAGGACCCTGTTTCTCCTGGATTTAGCCCTTTTAAGCCTGAAATTATTATTGGCATCTTCATCCACTACAAGCCGCGAATCGCTGTCGCAATTCTCGACTTATAGGGGATGAAGATGATTTGAAGTGAGTGAAAAATTAAAGAAAATTGCCATGTATTGCAGGCCTTCAGATTTGGCGTGAGTGATTGCCCACGCACACCATAACTCACGCAAGTGTAATGTCGCGCAAGCGAAATACAGCTCACCTCAGTGTTGTCAGATTTTTTTAAATATGGCAAATTTAGAGGGGTTTTTCTTCAATTTTCATCAACCAGTTAGAGTGATCACTCGCCTCACCACTTTGAGGTGAGCTTTTTTTCACTTGCCACCAATTTTCAAATCTGAAGGCCTGGTATTGGCAAACCAGTTTTATGGAAATTTTCATTAAAAACCCCTTAATTGTAGGAAAATTAAGTCTGTTTTCTGGGATGTCAAATTCTGCTTTAACCCTTTAACCGCCAAATTATTCAATCTGAATTTTCACCCACTTGAAATTGTGTCTCGCTGACGCGATCCACAACTTCAAGTGATTGAAAATTATTCAGATTTGACAAAATGGAGGTCAACTGTTTTCAAATACTGCTGATTGATGTCACATTTTATATTTAACATGTTTAAAATGTGGTACCCGATGTGCTAATAAAAAATGAAAACCCGAATATATGCGGCACCGGCGGTTAAAGGGTAATGCGTGAAGGCTTAAAGGGTTAAGTTCACTGGTTGGTTTAGATGTGATCACGTGCTGATATTTGAGACAACATTTTGACGTCGGTGAAACCGGGGCCTGTGGTCAATGGTGGTGTATTTGTGAGAAAAGATGAATTGCCCGCCGTGGCCTATGTATATACGTAGGCCTATACATCCCTTCATTCGTCATTCTATAGACTAAACACACGTTTGTATTTGCCATAATCATGATACTGATAACATCACGGTAATTTATACACTCTGTATAGGATAAAGTCCGAGGAGCTCTACATTCTTAGCTGTGGAAAAGGCCGAGGCCAAAGGCCGAGTCCTTTTCCACAGCTAAGAATGCAGGTTTTAACTGACTGAAAACACATCCCTCATAATCAACATCTCGGTCACACATGACTGATTCGAGCACCATAGGCCTACCATGATAATTGGTCTGTACTTGATCAGTTTTGATCAACAATAACTCGGCTTAGAATGTAATGGTCGGACAAAGGAAATAATGTAGTGGTGTGTTTTAGCTACAGTGACAGGCGGACAACACACACCGTGTCGGGTCTATATAATCTGGTAATAATGGTAATATCATGATTATCATGATTATAGTGGTGAGTGGACTGTGAATTGTAAAATAATTGGAGATCGCGTCATAGTTCTGTTGCCCTTTATAACTTTTAGACGTGATTGCTCTTTCGTCCGCCTTGTCCCTTTAATGACACCATGGAACCAAAAAACATTGATTTAATGTCGTTTCAATGTTGAACCACCATCTGCGACGTTGTCCCAACATTAAAACAACATTGAGTTAGCGTCCCTTGTATATATGTTATGAATGAGGAAACACGAGAGACGTTCAGCCAATTTTGTTTTTATGTTAGGCCAACATCGTAAACGGTAAACCAACATTGTGCCAATGTGTGAATGAATGGGGTTTTATGCCACCTTGGTGCACATACAAGAACTGTATATAAAGTTTTTGGTGAGGTGAATCAGAATGCCAGACCTGGGGTCGAACCCGCGATCACAGACTTTACAGGCATGCAGCCTTAACCACTGCCCCCGACTCCCCCCCCCCCTCCCCATCTGTCCAACTCAAAATGAACCTCCGTCAAACGCGAGGTATTGACCCGAATGTCGGTCCAATGCTGGTCCATCGTCTGCGACGCTGGCCCAACATAGAACCAACACTGGATCAATCTGATTGCTGCTAGCGCCATCTGCCCAGCCATTCCGTACAATATAAACTACTATGAAATGATGTGATTCACGGGGGAGGGGGAAAAAGGGGGGGGGTTTGAGCACGTGCGCTATGTAGTAATATACGGGCAGCATGGATGCGTAAAATATGTACTAATGTCCACAGAACGTGAAGTTACATTGTAAACAAAACATTCTCATCTCTGTTTTGGAATATCAAGAGCAAGAACTTTATATAGATAAAGTTATTAAATCTTCAAATTAAATCACCTGCTGACGCAGCGTTGTCGTGAGTTGACTTCAACTATTTGGAACATACTTCCTATGTATTTGTAATCTTCTTTAGATGAAGATGAGAAATAAGAATTCCCTAGTTACGTTATATCTGTATTATCAGTATGTTGAGACTGTGTATTATCATGATTATAAAAAACCCTTCTAGGCACTTGATGAGAGTAGGACATCATCCTGACTTCGGGCTTCCTTCTGTTTCGAAATCGCCACAATATGCAGAGATGAAGTAAATATTATCAAAAGATAGACTATTTTGCATCTCTTCATAGCTGGGTATATTGCCTTTAGGCCTAACCCTTTAACCACCGGTGTCGCATATATTCGGGTTTTTATTTTTATTAGCACATTAAGTACCACATTTTAAACATGTTAAAGATAAAATGTGACATTAACCAGCAAGATTTGAAAAGAGTTGACCTCCATTTTGGTAAATCTGAATAATTTTCACTCACTTGAAGTTGTGGATCGCGTCAGCGAGACACAACTTCAAGGGGGTAAAAATTCGAATTGAATAATTTGGCTGTTAAAGGGTTAATGTTACTATACATCTTGTCATCATATTATGACTATTATCAGTATTGTATGCTGTGCCTCTCGTTCTGTTTATCAGTTTATGGTCGCCAGTGTAATATATAAACCCTTTCAGACCAAGATTACATAATGCTAATTTTCATGCACTTGAGTTGTGCCTCGCTGCAAGTGACCGTGCATGAAAATTAGCTGGATATAAATAGCTCGACAGATATAAAATAAATATGATATAAGTAGTTAGATTTATCAGATATGACATATTTTATCCTAAATCAGCAGAGTAAAGACACATATCCCCCCCCCCCCGACAATTTGGTTTATATTGTGATTTCTAAGACTCTGGTTACGTAGGCTCTAGGCATGCACGTTTATACACGTGGATACGGTAGTTGGATACACCAAGGAGGTTATATATTTAGGTAATTACCGGTTATATATCAAATATAAAACCTACTTTATTCTAGGTGAGTGAAGACACATTTTGTGCCCCCAAACGGTTACTTAATGCGACAATAGGAGGTTTGTGATGTGGTTTCTGGGCGTTAAGTGTATTATGGGGCGTTACGCACACACTGCGCCGCGCGGTGCTTACATTTATATGAGCTGGATACGGTGACATGGACTATATCAGCAACGTCACCTACATGATGTCATCAACGTCACGTCAGATACATGACGTCATCAACGTCACGTCAGATGCATGACGTCATCAACGTCACCTCAGCTACATAACGTTATCAACGTTACGTCAGATACATGACGTCATCAACATCACGTCAAATACATGACGTCATCAACGTCACGTCAGATACATGATGTCATCAACGTCACGTCAGATACATGACGTCATCAACGTCACGTCAGATGCATGACGTCATCAACGTCACGTCACCTACATCACGTCATAAACGTTACGTCACCTGCATGCCTTCATCAACGTCACGTCAGATACATGACGTCATCAACGTCACGTCAGATGCATGACGTCATCAACGTCACGTTGGATACATGACGGCATCAACGCCACGTCAGCTACATAATGTCATCAACGTCACGTCAGATACATAACGTCATCAACGTCACGTCAGATACATGACGTCATCACGTGACGTCATCAACGTCACGTCAAATACGTGACGTCATCAACGGCACGTCAGATACATGACGTCATCAACGTCACGTCATCTACATGACGTCATCAACGTCACATCAGCTACATAACGTTATCAACGTTACGTCAGATACATGACGTCATCAACATCACGTCAGATACATGCCGTCATCAACGTCACGTCAGATACATGACGTCATCAACGTCACGTGAGATACATGACCTCATCGACGTCACGTCTCCCACATGACGCCATTAACGTCACGTCAAATACAGGACATGTGTCACAGACGTAACATGCTTGGTCTCAGATCGCCGGGATAACTGTCTGTGTCTGGAGGGTGGTGTGTCTGGTAAATACTCTGGCTCAATAGGGAATATCATCTGTGTTAAAGTGATTCAACAACCAACTCATTTATTCCATTCATCCATTCATACATCCATCCATCCATCATTCATTCATTCATTCATTCATTCATTCATTCATTCATTCATTCATTTATTCATTCATTCAATTATTCATTCATTCATGCATGCACTCATTTATCCATTCTTTCTTTTATTCATTCATTCATTCATTCATTCATTTATCTATTCATTCATTCATTCATTCATTCATTCATTCATTCATTCATTCATTCATTCATTCATTCATTCATTCATTCATTCATTCATTCATTCTTTCATTCATTCAATTATTCATTTATGCATTCATTCATTCATTCATTCATTCATTCATTCATTCATTCATTCATTCATTCATTCATTCATTCATTCATTTATTCATTCATTCATTCATTCATTCATTCATTCATTCATTCATTCATTCATTCATTCATTCATTCATTCATTCATTCATTCATTCATTCATTCATTCATTCATTTATTTATTTATTTATTTATTTATTTATTTATTTATTTATTTATTTATTTATTTATTTATTTATTTATTTATTTATTTATTTATTTATTTATTTATTTATTTATTTATTTATTTATTTATTTATTTATTTATTTATTTATTTATTTATTTATTTATTTATTTATTTATTTATTTATTTATTTATTTATTTATTCATTCATTCATTCATTCATTCATTCATTCATTCATTCATTCATTCATTCATTCATTCATTGCATCCAAATAACACCGTATAAATGTTGATCTTATATAACAGGCATACTATGACGACAATTAACAGATTAAGTATCTTCCTGGTTGTATATTATTTATACCTTCCTGGTCATCATTACCATGACCACAGACACACGTACTATATATATTACAGCATTATCACATAACAGCAAACAAAAAAACATGTGTACAACATTTGTACAACGTCGGCCCAAAGTCTTCGACGTTTGACCGACGTTGTACAAGTGTTATACACATGTTTTGTGTTTGCTCGGGTAAGAGGGTGTTACGAGTAGAATATTGCTACTTTATGTGGACATAATTATTGTGTATCAGCCCTATTATTTAACCCTTTCAGCGCGGTAAATGTCTCTATACGTCAGTATCTGACGTCTACAGACGTCAAATTCAGACGTCTAAAGGGAGTGAAATATTTATAATGGCCGTAGACCCATAACATAGATATTCAAATGAATCCGACAGACGTAACTAAGATATTTATGGTGATTTCATATTGATAAAACCCTTTGGTCTCCATGGTTTTTACACAAATATTTCAGCGCTTTAACCCTTTCAGGCCTGACTTTACATTGTCATCTTCATCCACTACAAGCCGCGAATTGCTGACGCAATTCTCGACTTGTAGTGGATGAAGATGACTTGAAGTGGGTGACAAATTAAAGAAAATATATTGCTATTATTAAACAGTTCCATGAAAACGTTCGCTCTAAAACCCCTAGTTTTTAGGGAATTATATCATTCTTCAGAGATGCACAATGATGCTTTGATGCATCAGGAGGTTTTAAAGGTTAAATGGTTAATAATGTAGACCCTTTAAGTTCTAGTAGCCCTGTTGTGGGGCTGTTAGTCAATTCTAGTAGCCTTGTTGTGGGGCTGTTAGACAATTCTAGTAGCCCTGTTGTGGGGCTGTTAGACAATTCTAGTAGCCATGTTGTGGGGCTGTTAGACAATTCTAGTAGCCCTGTTGTGGGGCTGTTAGACAATTCTAGTGGCCCTGTTGTGGGGCTGTTAGACAATTCTAGTAGCCCTGTTGTGGGGCTGTTAGACAATTCTAGTGGCCCTGTTGTGGGGCTGTTAGACAATTCTAGGGAAGGAACAAATACAGCCGACAAATACCAGTAACTTTTACGTTTGGTGACCTATAAAAAAGATGTTTTTAATATCTGTGCTGTTGTCATGTTGGGAACGGGATAATAGTATTAATATAGTATAATCATTTATAATTATATAGTATAATCATTTAAATCGTGCGTTATGCTGTTTTTGCGTCCTTTCACAAATGCCTGCCAACCCGCAATAGTCAACAGAGGCAAGTAAAACAACGAATCTAAACATGCTAAATCAAAAAAAAAAAATAGACCTCGAAATCTATATTCCTAAATCATGGTAATACTATTATCTTATTTATATGAAGTGTTTTCTGACGCTCAGCGACTGACGATTTATTGATATTGCAAGAATTAATTATTATTGACGCTGCCTTCGTTTCTGTTAAAACAAATTGTTGTACATTTTGTATTATATAATTATATATTTCTGGTGATAGGCACCATTTACATAACAGCGACATATACATGATATACAGCGATACATGTATGCGATCTGTTCCCCTGTTATATGGGCTGATAATTTCAAACATTTTGCGTACATCTGAGGAAGTTTTAATATCTATAATAACCCGTAGACATGCCATCTGGTCATAGAAACACATCTATGACCAGTACACATGTACACCCCAGGTGCAAAACTTATAAACTGAAAGCTAAGATTTAATAACTCTGTGGGAGGTATATGACAAGGCCAACCTTAAAAATATGTTTGTTTCAAATTTCAAAGCAGTTAAACAGTGGTGAGGGCATGTTTTGCTTAAAGCCCTCTGTACACATCCTATATAGTGCTCCAAACTGTTCAATATTTTGCAATGAAGTATGATACTGTTTGTAGTATTGTTTTTAGAATAGAGTAAAGCCAGTTTTCCATCCAGGCGCTTATCGCCAGCGGGATCCGTTACGTTTAGAAATGATGCTCGCTACAAGTTTCCATGTCTCGATCCGTGTAGCGTCAAGCGACAGAACAGAAAGACAGACAGACAGACAGACATAGAGATAGAACAAACGTAACGAACGGACGGACGGGCAGGCGAACAGACAGACAGACTTAAAAAAAAGCGTCATTTCAATGATATACTTTTCAATGAAAGCGACATAACTCTCTTTGTAACGTCACCCATGCACGACTGACGCAGTTACCATAAAGTTCCCATGACACTGTCACAAAGAGGAGCCCCGAAATAGCTTGTCAACACTTCATGTAGCATATGTGTAGTGTACTGTTTTTTGCCCATGGTAAATGTTGGTAGAGTGCCATCATAAAACACTTAGACGGCGCACTAGGGCGAAATGAACTGCTACAAACAGGCAACTCTAGGCGAACACTAGGCGTTGAAACAATAGTGGTTTAATGTTGGGCCAGTGTCGCAGACGGTGGCCCAACCCTAAACCACTATCAACGGTCTGTGTTTGCTGGGGTGTTAATTTGTAAATTAGTCAGTATTGTGGGGAGCCTCCGTGACCGAGAGGTAGCGTGCTCGGCCTCAGACCGCCAGGGCTCGAATTTCGAATCCTGTGTCTGGAGGACAGTGTCATCTCAATCATCTCACCATCCTCAGTAGGTTCTCCTGGCCCAGTTTAGCCTATATGTGCACAAAGGTTGCCTAAAGCCCGATTCATTTCATTTTTTATTCAATTTGTAAATTTTTCGTTTATTTGAAAGCGCAAGGATCGACATTTGACGTCAGAATCTGACGTTAAATGTCGATCCCTGAACTGGAAGAAATAAAAAGTATATGGTCATAGACCCCCATAGAATAGGTATGCAAGATAAACATGATAAACAGAAAGAGCTCAATAAAACAATTACAATGTTTTTAATAATAAACGTCTTATAACCGTTTGCATTCCATAGTATTTGTTCAGATATTCCAGCACTACCCTTAAACACAAAACAATGTTGGTCCAACATTGTATAAATGTTGTACAAATATTTTGTGTTTACTGGGTATTTGGGCTATAAATATTAGTCCTTAGGTAGATACTCGGGTGACAGTGGGCATGCAGTGTCTGACTACCTAACCAAACCCCCCCCCCCCCCTCCTGAGACATCAGCTGCGAGCTCTAGTCCTTATAAATCTCCCTCTGATGTGGCCATCTGAGTGGACAGGGGTTAGGAGGGGTCAACCTGGTGTGCTGGTCAGGCTGTGACCAGTATGACGTCATACTATATATGTGACGTCACAGTGTGAGGTATGGCACCACACAGATGGTCATGTCAGCAGCATTTAACCCTTACAGCGTCAGAACTCTTTACACGGCAGATTCTGACGTCTAAAGTCGATCCCCGCACTGTAAGAGTAACAATATGCCTAATGGCCGTAGACCCATAACATAGGTATTCAAACGAAGCGGAAAGAACTAACTAAGACATTTATCATGATTTCAAATTGATAAAACCATTTGGTCTCCATGGTTTATACAAAAATATTTCAGCGCTTTAAGTTAATAGTGTATGATTTCATCTAATCATGCTAATCATGCTAATAGGCCTATGTAAAAATAGATGGACGAAGATGTATAGCTAAAGTATACACATCTCAATAATTTTGGCTATGTGAAAAAAATCAAGAAAACGTGAGTGGTGAATATAACTCTTGGAGTGCTAAGCGCGTCTATGGTCGTTTTCAGCTCTTTTATGTGTCCATCAAACAATAAAGTTTGAATGAGAAGTAGGTCTATGTTTTACATAAGCATAAAAAAATCGTGTCTTACTACCGTCACTCAAAACATTAAGTGGACAAATTTACCAGAGTATATATTTTTAACCACTTTAAGTTTTGAGACACAACATGGAGACTTTGGGGGTTAAATTTTTTTTTATATTACTTAGCGCTTGAGGGGTTAATAACCATATAATCAGAAGAAACTGAATGCTTCAAATTCCTTTGCGATATTCTAAAAACGCTCTGTTCAGACTCACAGGTCTTGTGTTGCTGCAGGCTATTATTATCATCTGGTTAACAGGCTATGTTGTTCATTCGTCAGCTTGGTTTTATTGTTGAGTCTATATTCATATGTGAGTGTCTGTGAATGAGCGAAAAAGTGAACAAACTAACGAACGAGCGAAAGAACAAACGAACGAGCTAACGGTCCAGGCGTAGTTCTCCATACCCTGCAGATACCCACCCGTCTATGCGATGATAGTCCGTAATAACAGATTATGTATATGTGTATGTGATGGGACCGTTTTCTCTTACAAGCTACGATATATCGTAGGCTTTGGATTGGTCGAGATAGCCAGATATATCGTAGGTTTCGGATTGGTCGAGATGGCTATCTCGACCAATCCGAAGCCCACGATATCGTAACTTGTACGAGAATACGGGGCCCGATTCTGTAATTGTTGCGATTCGTAAAGTTGTGCCCAAAAAAACCGGTACGCGGACGATCGATTGCACAATGAATTAAGGCGTCATTGTTTAATCAATGATGTGTTTTTATAATGACAGCTTTATATTACATCTCATTCGAATAATCATGATAAGACGCGGGGATTTAAACGCCCGTCTTCATAGGGGAATTTGTTTTTAAGTCTTTAGGTATTAAGTCCTCACGTTGCATTAAAGCATCATGTTAAATTCCTGAAACAGACCTAATTTTCCTATATCTAGGGGTTTTAGAATTAATATTTCCATGAAACTGGTTTACCAATACATGGCAATTTTCTTTAATTTTAAACCACATCAAATCATCTTCATCCACTACAAGTCGAGAATTGCGACAGCAATTCGCGGCTTGTAGTGGATGGAGATGGTAAATTCAGGCCTGAGGGGTTAAATAAAGGGTCACCTTTTTTCGAGGAATTGTTGATGTCAGTCAGGGGCGGATCTAGCTTTTCAGTGAGGGGGGGGTTAAAATTTGACAAAAAAATATTTTGCTGTAAAGGGGTCGAGGGGCCCGCCCCTGGGAGGAATTTTTATTTCCAAAGGCTTTCTCATGCAATCTAAGGCATATTGTGCACTCAGTATATCACCAAATCATATGGAAACCCCTAAATAAGGTGATGATTTTTTTCTTAGGGGAGGGTGGTTTAAACTCCCCAAACCCTCCACCCCCTTTGGATCCGCCACTGTCAGTGTTCGCTGTATACCAGCACTCAAAACCCCAGCTTTTGCTATGCTGTCCATCTCTGACGCTAATCCACGTGTTGCGTCAAACTTAGACTGTGTCTTGAGGGACGGTATTTTCACGTCACTTGGTTTTAAATTTCCAATCATCACCAGTCACTTAGTTGTGGTGTGAAGTACGACTTTGAATGCAGACCGACGCTGCAAGTAATAAAGCCACACCGCCCAATTGAGTTTCAATGTTGGGCCAACGTATTCGACGCTGGCCCAACATTAAACCAACACGGTCCTGATGTCTGTGTTTATTAGTAAAAATAATAGAATGCCCTCGCATCAGGATATACACAATGCCCAGGGATGTCACACCAATCACGAGACTTTGACCAATGTTGGTTTAATGTTGGGCCACCGTCTGCGACGCTGGCCCAACAACAACCCAACATTGGGTCAACGTTTTCTAGTTGCCGGGTACCCGCGGATATAGGTTATAGTCGCTTCACTGAAGATGATAACATTTAAACACTGGACCAGTTAATTGGCTTAATTTACATCCGGGGCTTGCAGTAACATCCGGGACACGGTGTGCACATGCGCGCTGCCATTATTTACTTTTTCACGTCGCCCCCAGCTTCTCATATATACACTGTACAGTGTATGCATATTGATATTGTAACCATGACAACTATTCTTGTAGCAACTATGAAAAAAGCAAAAACTGCACATCCCCGTTGAAAAGTAGACTAATATACATTTTACCTAGATAAGTACGTGAGACAAGGGGTGAAATAGTTTGTATGGTGTTGCGACAGCCAAGCGACATATTGTGTATGATATTATCCATACCCGTGATATCGAAGTGATTAAACTATTCTATCCGTACATAATATAATTATATTGTTTAAATGTCACATTTGATAGAATTTTAAGTAGGCCATAGTCTTAGCCCGCTTCGTAATCGGCAGTGGTGCTAATGAATGTTTCCCAACATTGACTTATGGGATATTGAAATAGTCGAGCCTCGGAGTGAGTGAATATCGGTTAAAGCTAAACATGCTAATGACCACAATAATATGTAGGCTATGTCTCTGGTTTTAGTTGTAACAAAGTTGCTTCTATCTCTGTTAATCAGCGTGGTGCTTTCTGGGTACAGATATGTCCCGATTTTCGTATACAGTGAGCTAGTCCTTTAACGTCGTCTTTTACACAAACATGGCACTATATCGACAGAGTGAATCCCGAAGCCGGGACTATGCCCTACTCTTATCGAATGACTTCAAGGGTTCTTTATAGGGCACATTACCATAGACAACACTGCACACTTCAGGCCTTTAAACAGTTTGGGGCTCTGTATATGAACAACCTCGATGAAAAACATCCGTCCTGGCCGGGATTCGACTCACTACCTCACAGAGGGCGGGGCCCTAGGGTAGTGGTTAGCACCGCCGCCTTTCTCGCTAGAGTTGATCGGGGTTCGTTTCCCGGTCTCGGCGGTTTGAAAGAAACAAAAATGTTTTTCCCCATCCACTCGTAAAACTCAGTATTGTGGGGAACCTCTGTGACCGAAAGGTAGCGTGCTCGATCTCAGACCTCCAGGGTGTGAATTTCGAATCCTGTGTCTGGAGGGCAGTGTCATTTCATTCATGTCACCGTCCTAAGGAGGTTCTCCTGGCCCAATTTAGCCTATCCTATGTACACAAAGGTGGACTAAAACCCGATTCATTTCATTTCATTTCATTTCATTTACTACCTCTTAAAATACACCGGTGACGTCAGTCTATTGTTAAAACAGTACATTCGGATCTACGAATCTACTGTTATTTTTCATACTGGCTCGGGCGGTCACAGTGATTATGCAGGTCTTACCATGACACTACATGCCTAATGTTTCTTGGTTAACCACACTGACTATTTTATCTATCAATTCTTGGAGCACCTATTTTCGTGTATTTTAAGTCGACGAGAGAACTCAATATAGATTCGTAGATCTGTATATACTCGGCGCTGCGCGCCTCGTACATTTAGATCTACGAATCTATCAAATTTCGTTCTTTCTCCTTGACAAAGTTCCCAGCAAACACGAGACATTCACTTCATGCTGATTCAATGTTCACAGACCCAATGATGGCCTTAATGTTGGGCCACCATCTGCGATGCTGGCCCAACATTAAACCAGCATTGGGTCGGAGACTCGTGTTTTTAGATCATTCGTTAACCCTTGAGGCGCTGAGATTTATTTTACATAAACTAAGAGAGCAAGGGATTTTTCAATTTGAAATCATCATAAATATCTCAGTTAGCTTTCTCCGCTTCATTTGAATACCTATATGTTATGAATGTACGACCATTATAAATATGTTACTCTTTCAGTGCAGGGATCGATCGTCAGATTCTGACGTCTAAAGTCGGTCCCCGCACTGAAAGGGTTTTAAGTACACTTGGGCATCCAACCCATAGAGCATTGGGGCCCATATTCTCGTACAAGTTACGATATATCGTAGGCTTCGGATGTAATCTATCCGATTAAAGCTGAGAGCGTCTGTATTTTAATGGATTCTACCATTCATTTTCTCTCGAGTTAATTGTTGTCGAAATATCCCATGCGATGCATGCCTATAGGCGACTTGAGTGTTAAACGGAGGCCAGTTTTTCCTGGCAGTACACTGCGACATAAGTCTGTAATTGTATTTGACATGATTCCCGACAGGATACAGAACGGGGGGGGTGTAACTGACAAGATGAAAATAACGAGAGTTGTAATATAATTTGGCTTGAATAAAAAAAAGAACATAACTTTTGTCAAAACTGACATATTTACAAGCTAATGCTAGTAGAGGAGGGTGCTGGGGTGGGGGGTGGGGGGTGGGGGGGGGGGTCATTGCCAAGAAGGACAACCCTGGGTGGCTCCGCGCCGCCCCAGTGGATCTAGAAGGATCTCTAAGGGGGTCCTGACCCTATAACTAAATTGCGTCACCATCGAACAAATTGCCAAAAATTCCCCCTATATTAGCTGAGAAAAATAATTAATTTGCACCTATTTTTTTCAATCTGACCCCTTTTTACAATAATCTGGATCCGCCCCTGTTATTTGGTTTTAAACCTGCTTCAAAACCGTAGACCCCTATATCATGATATATTGGGGCCCAGAGGATGGATCCGCCCATACGCGCTGTTGATGGATTTGAAAAAATATTCAACATGTTCAACGGTGGCAGATACACACCCGATAATCCTACAATGAAAAATTGGAAAATGTATTGTGCAGCATTGTGTCACTATTTCCACATTTCACATGATTATTTTGTTCTATCGTATTTGACTTCCTCATCCTATATGTCACATATACATGATATAAGCCTGTGCACAAAGCAGCATATTTTAACCATATTTATCATCCCTAATCACGAATATAATATTATTAAGTATTTTTATTAGCCGGTAAATTTGCTGTTAGTGTGAAAGAAAACGTGTGTTTAAATTTGCAAATGTTTGATCTCAAATCCCAAAAAATATGAGGGTCACGGTAGCGAGACCCTCGGGGGGGGGGGGGGGGGGGGGGGGGGGGCGTCAACATTAGCTGATATACGAGCACGCTACACAAGTACAACTGGGTCATTCTCAGAAAACAGACTGTGGACTATAAAAAAAGTAAATAAAACAACAACACATGCACACATGTATAGGCCCACAGACATATAATTGATTATTTACATAGCTGCAAGCTGACCAATGATAGACAGATACAGTAGGCCAATACTGTACCAACGTATGACTAATTTCTCAGACGTTCGTCCAGCATTCGGCCAACATTGACATCCCATTGTTGCACATGGTGAGGACGAACGATCATAATAGATCAAAATGGCGGCGAATGTGAGAATAATGAGCTGTAATGTATCGCCCTCTGGCGAACAGCATACACACCTTTATCACGTGACACGTGCGTCATATTTGATGCTCACATGTTGTTTTGGTAACAGGGGGAGGGGGGCTGGTGTTGTGGTTTAAGCTGGTTGCCTGTAGCGCCGTAGCTCATGAGTTCGTCCCTCGCTCTGATATTCAGGTCCTAAAGAAACAATATGTTTCTTCCCCGCCTACTCGTGAAGATTCTGCTTTGCGAGGCGCCTCTGTGACCGAGAGGTGACGTTCTTGCCCTCAAATCAACAGGGCTGGAATTTCAGAATCTGACGACGTCATAATCTGACGACATTTACCATTCTAACGTCCAAATAAAGCCATTATAAATATTTAATCTTCCAGCGCGGGGACCGTCTTTAGACGTCGGCATCTGGCGTCTGTAACGCTAGATTCTGACGTCTAGAGACGATCCCCGCACTGAAAGACTTAAATATTTCCATAACATAGGCATTCAAATCAACCAGAAAGTGATAACTAGGGCCTGAGACATTTATGCTGATTTCAATTCGAAAGAAACCCTTTTGTCTCCATGGTTTATATAAAAAATATTTCACCGTTGTAAGGTTCAATGTGGTAGCCATTTTACCGCAGTTCCCACATCGCAATGAACACTATCATAATATTTAAAAATATCAAAGTTTGATGTATCGACAGACAGCTTACTCATTTCGATGGGTTGTAATATATATACTTATTCAGTTATTCATGTTAACAGTACGTGTGTTATTGCTGTTAACTTTCAGGGGTAAATCCCACTAAACATGCTAAAATATCCTAAAATTAGGAATTTCCCCATTTGCTCTGATTTTCATTAACCCTTTAACCGCCATATTAGTTAATTGGAATTTTCACCCACTTGGAAATTATTCAGATTTGACAAAATGGAGGTCACCTATTTTTAAATTCTTGTTGATTGATGTCACGTTTTATCTTCAACATGTTTAAAAGCTGATATGCAATATGCTAATACAAATGTGAAAAAAACGAATATAACCGAGACCGGCGGCTCAAGGGTTAAAAAAGTTAGGATATTCTTAACTTTTCTAATAGATATGAGAGAAAGCATCTTATCTTTTATAATGAAACAGAGAGGAAGTTAACATGGTACATGTAAGATTTTTGGTTGGATGGGCTGTCGCAATTCTTGACTTGTGGTGGATGAGGATGACTTGAAGTGGGTGGCGAATGAAAACATATATTATAATTAATCAACAGTTGTATGAAAATTTTCGTTTCAAAACCTCTAGGTTATAGGAAATTAGGTTATTCTTCAGAGATTCTCCTGTAGATGTAGAATGATGTTTTAATGCATAGCGAGGGTTCACCCTTACAGTGCGGGGATTGACTTTAGTCGTCAGAATCTGACGTCTGTAGACGTCAGATTCTGACGACTAAAGTCGATCCCCGCGCTGTAAGAGTAGAAAATATATCTAATGGCCGTAGACCCATAACATAGGTATTCAAATCAATCGGAAAGAGCTAACTAAGACATTTATGATGATTTCAAGGTGATAAAGACATTTTGGTTGCAATGTTTTTGTACAAATTAATTCAGCGTTTTAAGGGTTAAATGGTTAAAGGGGTGATAAAACACAATAATAAGGATGAGCGTTACACAAATCTCTTCTGTAACACATTGCTTTTATGATTCAAAAATGAAATGAAATGAATCGGGCTTTAGGCCACCTTTGTGCACATATAGGCTAAACTGGGCCAGGAGAACCTCCTGAGGATGGTGAGATGATTGAGATGACACTGTCCTCCAGACACAGGATTCGAAATTCGAACCCTGGCGGTCTGAGGCCGAGCACGCTACCTCTCGGTCACGGAGGCTCCCCACAATACTAACTTTCACACGTGGATGGGGAAGAAACATTTTTGTTTCTTTCAAACCGCCGAGACCGGGAACCGAACCCTGAACTCTGGCGTGAAAGGCAGCGGTGCTAACCACTACCCTGGGGTTTTATGATTCGTTCAATATTCATGTTCAATGTTCACGCGTGAGTGGATTCGCTTCATCAATCAACAATATGTATCTTATGACGGTCCAACTCCTCAGAACGTTGATCACGCTGCGCATGCGGATGGGCATGTCAGCTCAGCGAATTGTGACGACCCAACTACTTTAAACTGATTTCAATTTTGCTTTCCACTAATTATCCAACGTCACACACAATGTTCACCCACTATGGACTCAAGCCAAATATGACATGCAGATGATTTCATGTAATATAAAAATGAACGTTTATGGCTTCCTCTTTCATGTCTTTTGGCTTCCTCTTTTCGATTGGCTGTATGGAATTGACGCTTACATCGCTGAGCGCTACTATGGGGTTTTTTAACCCTTTTTATCAGCCGATCAAATCACTGCTATTGGGAACGAAATAAGTGTTTAAACATCAAGATTTGCAAATGTTTCATGTCCAATTTGACATATATGCGTAATTTTCACCACAAGAGTAGAAAATATATCTAAATTTTTATATTTTCTACTCTTACAGCGCGGGGATCGACTTTAGTCGTCAGAATCTGACGTCTACAGACGTCAGATTCTGACGACTAAAGTCGATCCCCGCGCTGTAAGGGTTAAAACCTCGCTATGCATGAAAACGTCATATATTGACTTGACGTTGTGTGTCGCGGTAGCGAGACACAACGTCAAGTGGGTGAAAATTTAAATGATTTAATTAAGCGCTTTAAATGGGAATCTCTAATTATATGTGCCTTGTTCTGCTACTAGGCCTAAGGCAAGGTGTGTGGTGTCACCAACCACACGGGACACGAGCAGGTAATGATTATGACGAGATGTGACAGACGACTGACAATGACACTCCCGTGTTGTGACTGTTACCATGGTAACCAGCCTGCTCAGCCACCAGGTGTGTTACCTGATGACGTCATCTTCTGATGACAGCTGCCTGTCACACACATCGTGACGTCACCCCCCCCCCCCCTCCCGTGACAGAGTCATAAAGCATGGGGAGCTTCAGGTCATCTTGACATGACTGACAAGGGGTACACTGTCGAGCCAGTGAACGAATGAAGAATGAATGAATGAATGAATGAATGAATGAATGAATGAATGAATGAATGAATGAATGAATGAATGAATGAATGAATGAATGAAAAAATCAATCAATCAATCAATCAATCAATCAATCAATCAGTCAATCAATCAATCAATCAATCAGTGAATGAACAAATGAATAAATAAATGAAATCGTGGATCGCGGTAGCAACTTCAAGTGGGTGAAAATAAGATGATTTAGTGCTGTAAAAGATTATGTTTATACGTCTAGTTGATATTCCTATTATTGCACTGTATATGTATGGTGGGCGATTGGTGCATCATCTGATAATAGACGACATGTCTGTATATTCAGTCACGATGCATTGATCCAATGTTGGGTCAATGTTGGCCCAACGGCGTGGACGGTGGGCCAACATTGTCCCACCATTGGATCAACGCATTGTGTTTGCTGGGTGTATATTCAGTCAGTTTGTATAATGAGACAGATAATTCTGCTTATCTCAACCTGACCCTCTCTGTCCTATTTGTTCCTCATATCCTGTTGGCGACAGCATGGATATAGGAGAGACTCCACTATCCCCATGGCTACAGTGACGAATCCAGAGGAGTGTGAGGGGAGGGTACCCCCCCCCCTTTCAAAACTAGATAGCGCAAACTGTGAACATCGATAAAAAATGACAAAATATCGGTATTTGACAATCGAAATTTACAAGGGTGGTGCCTCAAACCCTCCATACTATGTACTGACTGAGAAGCCTGAAAAATCATTGACTGACTACTCAGTATTTTTTCGCCGTATGGCCTAAAAAAATTTAATTGGAGCCCCCTTTCAAAATTCTGGATCCGCCCCCGGGCTATGTGCTAACCCTTCGTGTACTGTAATGTTCATAGTGTCCATTTTGAGTTTGTATTAACCCTTCTCGTACTAGGCCCGTATATAGTGTTTAAAGAAGATTCTTTTTATTTGAAATTCAACTGAAATATTCCACCCTTTAACTCCTAATCGCCGTTTTTAGCCTTTCTGTTCGTCCTGCAAAAAAATATGCTATGAAAGAAATGAGCATCACATTTGCAAGACTTACATATCGCACCCTTATTGCAAAAAGGGTGTAAGTGCCGTTACCTTCTTATTACACTAAGAGTGCGATATATTCTTTTTCAAATTGTAAACCGCGACCCACAACTTTAACCCTTTCAATGCGCGGACCGTGTTTAGATGTCAGAATTTGACGTCTGTAGACGTCATATTCTGACGTATAAAGACGATCCCTGCGCTGAAAGAATTAAAATATATCATGGCCGTAAATATTTACCATAGGTATTCAAACGAAGCAAAAAGAGCTGACTAAAACATTTATGATGATTTCAAGTTGAAAACAACACTTGCTTCTCTATGATTAATGCAAAAGTAATTCAGCATTGTGAGGGTTCATGGGTCTATCAGAGGGACACATTAGGGTTACTAGAAACAATAGGATTATTATACAATTTACTGCATGTCAAATGCTCGAGCTTTTAAAATACTACAAAAAAATACAAAATGCTCTAGAATGTTTGGATTTTTCAATTTAAAAAAAAATCGGCAGAAAATTGACCAAGAACACTTCCCTATGTTATGGGTCTACAGCTATTAGAAATATTCTTAAACAGTGCGGGGACCTACTTTAGACGTCAGAATCTGACGTCTACAGGCGTTAGATTTTGACGACTAAAGTCGATCCCCGCGCTGTGAGGGTTATGAGTCACTGATATATACATTTCTGGACAAGTGGATTTTGACCTACCTAACATCCAGCTATTATTTCTAATTTTCATTGCCCATAAAATGCACATCTCAAGGTGAATAAAATTGTCCTGATTTAAAAACTAAAGTTCACTAATAAAACATTATTACCCTTACAGCGCGGGGATCGACTTTAGACGTCAGAATCTGACGTCTGTAGACGTCAGATTCTGACGTCTAAAGTCAATCCCCGCACTGTAATAGTAAACATATTTGCAATGGTCGTACACCCATAACATAGGTATTCAAGTGAAGCAGAAAGAGCTAACTAAGACAATATTATGATGATTTCAATCTAAGGTTTATACACAAATATTTCAGCGCTTTAAAAGGTAATCTTCCTGGTATTCAGGTATTTCTTCACATTTTTTTTCATCTTGAGATGTGAAATGCTGCAGCAGGTAACATCTCAAGATGAATGAAAATCACTTACTGTTACCAAGAAATCTATAGGGACCTATATATGCCTTGCTTTTACGAAATATACACAAGTATAATATTTAAAATTAAAAGCCTACAGCGCGGGGATCGGATTTAGACGTCAGAATCTGACGTCTGCTGCAGACGTCAGATTCTGACGTGTAAAGTCTATCCCCGCGCTGTGAGAGTAAAATTTTTTAGTAAATATTTTGTAATGGCCGTAGACTATTAAAACACAGGTACTCAAATGAATCAAAAAGAGCAAACTAAGACATTTATCGTGTTTATGATGATTCAAAATGGAAAAAACCCTTTGGCTGCGATGTGTTTTACAAATTAATTAGGCGCTTTAAGGGTTAAGCTTAGAACGTCCTTTTTGTGAATGCGACAAGGGGCTTAAAGGGTTGAACAAAAGAAAAACAAATGCAAAATGAATCACCTCGAGTAGCTTACCATTATTACTGAGAGTTACTGATATAGGTATTAACCCTGACAGCGCGGTACATTATTTAATTTAGCAGAAAGGTTAGGATAAAGCGACTCAATCAGGCTAAAATCATAAAAAAAATCGGTCATTTTATTTTGGCTTCTTAATATGAGCATATAATGTAAACATGTCCATAGACTAGAATTGCAAAAGTTTTTTTAAATTTTTCGTGCTTCTTATTTTTCAGTGAAGCGAGATATAGAGACGAAATTCTCGTATTTCTTATTTTGGACATGCATGTCCAAAATTACGGGAAATTCGTCTCTATATCTCGCTTAACTAGTGAATGCGCAGCACACAAATTCAAAGCCTTTTGCAGTTCCAGTCTATGGATATGTTTACGTCATATGGTCATATTTAGAAGCCAAAATAAAATGACCGTTTTTTTGTGTCCCTTCTATATGATTGCAATGGTGCTTGTCATCAGGTAGCAAAGGGTTGAGGATCGCACTCAAAAAACAATGCTGATTATCAGTGATTTCGGGAAATCTGTCTTTTTTTAGATTTGACAACATGGAGGTCAACTATTGTTAAATTATTGTTGATTGATGTCACGTTTTAGCTTCAACATGTTTAAAAGCTGATATGCAATATGCTAATACAAATGTGAAAAACGAATATAACCGAGACCGGCGGCTCAAGGGTTAAAAAAGATAGGATGTTCTTAACTTTTCAAATAGATATGAAAGAAAGCATCTTATCTTTTATAATGAAACAGAGAGGAAGTTAACATGGTACATGTAAGATTTTTGGTTGGATGGGCTGTCGCAATTCTTTACTTGTGGTGGATGAAGATGACTTGAACAGTGTTTAAGTGGGTGGCGAATGAAAACATATATTATAATTAATAAACAGTTGTATGAAAATTTTCGTTTCAAAACCCTGAGCCTGGGTTATAGGAAATTAAGTCATTCTTCAGAGATTCTCCTGTAGATGTAGAATGATGTTTTCATGCATAGCGAGGGTTGACCCTTACAGCGCGGGGATCGACTTTAGTCGTCAGAATCTGACGTCTGTAGACGTCAGATTCTGACGACTAAAATCGATCCCCGCGCTGTAAGAGTAGAAAATATATCTAATGGCCGTAGACCCATAACATAGGTATTCAAATGAATCGGAAAGAGCTAACTAGAACATTTACGATGATTTCAAGGAGAAATAAAACCCTTTGGTTGCGATGTTTTTTTTACGAATTAATTCAGCGCTTGAAGGATTAAAGGGTTGATAAAACACAATAATAAGATGAGCGTCACCAGGTTACACAAATCTTTTCTATAACACATTGCTTTTATGTTTCGTTCAATATACATGTTCAATGTTCATGTTTCAGTCGTTTCGCTTCATCAATCAACAATATTTATCTTATGACGGTCCAACTCCTCAGAACGTTGATCACGCTGCGCATGCGGGTGGGCCCACAAAGTCAGCTCAGCGAATTGTGACGACCCAACTACTTTAAACTGATTTCAGTTTTGCTTTCCACTAATTATCCAACGTCACACACAATATTCACCCACTATGGGCTCAAGCCAAATATGGCATGCGGACGATTTCATGTAATATAAAAATGAACGTTTATGGCTTCCTCTTTCATGTCTCTTGGCTTCCTCTTTTCGATTGGCTTTGTGAAATTGACGTTTACATCGCTGAGCGCTACTATGGGGGTTTTCAACCCTTTTTATTAGCCGATCAAATCACCGCTATTGGGAACGAAATAAGTGTTTAAACATCAAGATTTGCAAATGTTTCATGTTCAATTTGACAAATATGCGTAATTTTCACCCACTTGACGTTGTGGGTCGCGGTAGCGAGACACAACTTCAAGTGGGTGAAAATTTAAATGATTTAATTTAGCGCTTTGGCAGGTAATGATTATGACGAGATGTGACAGACGACTGACAATGACACTCCCGTGTTGTGACTGTTACCATGATAACCATGATAACCAGCCTGCTCAGCCACCAGGTGTGTTACCTGATGACGTCATCTTCTGATGACAGCTGCCTGTCACACACATCGTGACGTCACCCCCCCCCCCCCCCCCTCCCGTGACAGAGTCATAAAGCATGGGGAGCTTCAGGTCTTCTTGACATGACTGACAAGGGGTACACTGTCGAGCCAGTGAACGAATGAAGAATGAATGAATGAATGAATGAATGAATGAATGAATGAATGAATAAATGAATGAATGAATGAATGAATGAATGAATGAATGAATGAAAAAATCAATCAATCAATCAATCAATCAATCAATCAATCAATCAATCAATCAATCAATCAATCAATCAATCAATCAGTGAATGAACGAATGAATAAATAAATGAAATCGTGGATCGCGGTAGCAACTTCAAGTATGTGAAAATAAGATAATTTAGTGCTGTGAAAGATTATGTTTATACGTCTAGTTGATATTCCTATTATTGCACTGTATATGTATGGTGGGCGATTGGTGCATCATCTGATAATAGACGACATGTCTGTATATTCAGTCACGATGCATTGATCCAATGTTGGCTCAATGTTGGCCCAACGGCGTAGACGGTGGGCCAACTTTGACCCACCATTGGATCAACGCATTGTGTTTGCTGGGTGTATATTCAGTCAGTTTGTATAATGAGACAGATAATTCTGCTTATCTCAACTTGACCCTCTCTGTCCTATTTGTTCCTCATATCCTGTTGGCGACAGCATGGAGATAGGAGAGACTCTACTATTCCCATGGCTACAGTGACGAATCCAGAGGAGTGTGAGGGGAGGGTACCCCCCCCCCCTTTCAAAACTAGATAGCGCAAACTGTGAACATCGATAAAAAATGACAAAATATCGGTATTTGACAATCGAAATTTACAAGGGTAGTGCCTCAATCCCTCCATACTATGTACTGGCTGAGAAGCCTGAAAACTCATTGACTGACCACTCAGTATTTTTTCGCCGTATGGCTTAAAAAAATTCAATTGGAGCCCCCTTTCAAAATTCTGGATCCGCCCCCGGGCTATGTGCTAACCCTTCGTGTACTGCAATGTTCATAGTGTCCATTTTGAGTTTGTATTAACCTTTCTCGTACTAGGCCCGTATATAGTGTTTAAAGAAGATTCTTTTTATTTGAAATTCAACTGAAATATTCCACCATTTAACTCCTAATCGCCGTTTTTAGCCTTTCTGTTCGTCCTGCAAAAAAATATGCTATGAAAGAAATGAGCATCACATTTGCAAAACTTACATATCGCACCCTTATTGCAAAAAGGGTGTAAGTGTCGTTACCCTCTTATTACACTAAGAGTGCGATATATTCTGTTTCAAGTTGTAAACCGCGACCCACAACTTTAACCCTTTCAATGCGCGGACCGTGTTTAGATGTCAGAGTCTGACGTCTGTAGACGTCATATTCTGACGTATAAAGACGATCCCTGCGCTGAAAGAATTAGAATATATAATGGCCGTAAATATTTAACATAGATATTCAAACGAAGCAAAAAGAGCTGACTAAAACATTTATGATGATTTCAAGTTGAAAACAACACTTGCTTCTCCATGATTAATGCAAAAGTAATTCAGCATTGTGAGGGCTCATGGGTCTATCAGAGGGACACAATAGGGTTACTAAAAACAATAGGATTATTATACAATTTACTGCATGTCAAATGCTCGAGCTTTTAAAATACTACAAAAAAATACAAAATGCTCTAGAATTTGGATTTTCAAGAAAATCGGCAGAAAATTGACTGAGAAATAAGAAATATAGCATGGACTATTGTAGCCTCTCATTTATTTTTATTATCATTAGTGTAACCGGTTATTGATATTAAAATATGTCTTCAATCTTGAAAAGTCATTTTCAGTGTGGATCGCGGTAGCGATACACAACATCAAGTCACTGAAACTTTGAATTTTATATCTCAGAGCTCTAGGGATTAAAGTGTCACTGGCAAACACTACATGTTGACCAAATGCTGGTTTAATGTTGCCCCACCGCCTACGATACTGGCCCAGCATTGGGTCAACGCCTCGGTGCTTAGTGGTTGTGACTGCACTCTAGCCGTTACTGACCCCATTGTGTGTATATAATATTATATGTCATAGTGTGTAGTAGTTATATATCATTCCATGGTAGGTTATAGTTATATTGTATAGAAAGGCTTCGGGCAGATGTCACTACGTTCATTACGAGTGATTACCCTATCATCAATGTATGTCATATAGGCTGCATATATATATATATATATGGATGGATGGATGGATGGATGGATGGATGGATGGATGGATGGATGGATGGATGGATGGATGGATTGATGGATGGATGGATGGATGGATGGATGGATGGATGGATGGATGGATGGACGGACGGATGGATGGATGGATGAATGGATGGATGGATGGATGGATGGATGGATGGATGGATGGATGGATGGGTGGATGGATGGATGGATAGTTGGATGGATGGATGGATGGATGGATGGATGGATGGATGGATGGATGGGTGGATGGATGGATGGATGGATGGATGGATGGATGGATGGATGGATGGATGGATGGATGGATGGATGGATGGATGGATGGATGGATGGATGGATGGATGGATGGCTTTATTCGGTGAAACGTACAGTTAAACATCAACATATAATAAATACACGGACCCACCATACTTGCCACCAGTGATAAAAAAACACTGAAAAGAAGTCCAATGACAAAATCGTATTTCCACAGTTGGCAAGGTGGCAGTGGCAAGAGTGAGGATGGAAATAATTCCAACCTAAATGATTAATTAAGGCATCACATAGGCCTGTAACATTAGAAGGATAATGTTCAATGAAAACATGAAGCATATATATAAAGCATTGCTCATTGATTCCGGGTCACGACATAATGACGTCATTTTGTAGATCACGTGACACCGTACGTCAAGGTCACCAGGTATCGTGATTATTGACACACCTGAGTGATGATATAGACACCAGTCACCACCCCCCTGACGGTGATGAAGAAAATCGTGAGCATTCGTTTACCCCCCCCCCCCTCTTATTGACCATGAGCTAGGGTTTTACCCCATAGCACTAGCCTACTATACAGAAGATCTATGATATTAATTTTATGTTATACATCTGTACATAGGCCTATATATCGTCATATTCATATTTATAAAGAGTTGTATCTACAACTGTTTAGACTCGTGAATTATTTGTATAATTTCCGTATATATGTGTATGTGATGCACTTAACTATTATTACTTTGTTTAACTCTTTAAGTGCTTCATTACTACTTAACATTTTCCTTTCATTTGAAGTTGGCATTGCTCACGCAATTGCCAACTTCAAATGAAAGGAAAATACCTCCTCACTTAAAAATTAAACCTGCTAAATTTCACAATGGGGGTTTTACTCAAGATTTATACATGCATATTTGTTCAATTTCTGTCAAATTTTAGTTGTGGAAAAACAGTATGAATGCGCTTAAAAGCGTCGCCCGCACTCAAAGGGTTAAAAAGCCAGATACAATCACTTACAACCAAAGTGAATATATCGACGTGTTGAACCAGAAGGTGGTATCTGCTACTGTACTTCTTGGAGTAGGGGATACCACATTCTGGTTACAGCAGGACTACATACCTGATATATTGGGGGATGTATGTGTCACGGACTGAAGTGATGACTAGTCTGACCCACGGCCTGTTTGTTAGGCTTCTCAATTTCAGGGTCTGTTTTCATCACTGTTGCCATAGTAACATATACATGCAGACTTTATATCAGGTTTAAAGATTATGTGATGCAGGTCAAAAGGCATGTAGATATACTCCACATTACCGGTTTTATCTTATAATATAATCACCACCATAACAAATAATTTATATCTTAATATTATATTTCATATATATTAAAGGTTCACATAATTGTACAGCATTATAAGTAATTTATGCTACTACTCATCATTTAATCAATGAAACAATAATACTTATACAGCGCCTTAACCCTGAGAGGACCGAGCTCAGAGGAACACACATCCTTAGCATGATCATGTGTCATAATCCAGGTCAAAACTATTCTTATACAATAATTATTCTAATTTTAATCAGCTAACGTGTGTATGTGCTTTACAAAGCCCTCTGGTTATGCGCACTCCTTGATGCTACACTGACATAATATTTATAATTATATATTGTTGAAAACGTGAGGCTGTGTTGGCCACTGTACACAATGGCATATACACCATTGTATTACAAGGGCACGTTATATCAATGTAATGTGGTAACGTTAGGTCACTCTGAGCTAACTTATTAGGGGGACACCATTCAATCTCCAGGGAGGGGGGGGGGGGGCTGGAGGTTTTTTTAAATAAATAATTCACTTTAAGAACTGTTCTATATGAACATGTGATAAAATTTAAAATTTTCAGCGCGTCGCTGAGCCTAGTTGAAATAAATATTTTTTCCCGCGACAAAAACTGCAGCCCCCGCCCCCCCCCCCGAGATTGAATGGTAGCCTCTTATCACAAAAAGCACTGTATGTCTCTCTGTCTTATGTATCATGTATATGGTAGGGTTGTATTTTTGTCACATCACGTGCCTCCACTCGAAACATTTCAGGTTACGACTAAATCCCCAAGTCAAGTATTCATCATAGATTACATAGGGGCTTAAAAACCATGAACAACCAACCTGCAATACTATGTTGAACCTTTAACCCTTATAGCACGGGGATCGACTTCAGTCGTCAGAATCTGACGTCTACAGACGTCAGATTCTGACGACTAAAGTCGATCCCCGCACTGTAAGAGTAAAAATATTTCTAATAGTCATAGACCCATAACATAGCTATTCAAATGAATCAGAAAGAGCTAACGGTGACAGTTATGATGATTTCAAATTATAAAAAACCCTATGGTTGCGATGTTTTTTACAAATTAATTCAGCACTTAAAGGGCTGAAGTACTTATCATGTCTATTATCACCGCTTTCAGCCATTTATTTGTCCTTCAAACAAACTGTGAAGGTTAAATGCGTATTAACCCTTTGCCTGCTGATCACGACTATTGTCGTTTTCAATGTTTTTTATTTGCAAATCAAATCACTAATATTGGGAATGAAATAACTGTTTAAACATGTTGAACGTCAGGATTTGTAAATGTTTGGTCACAAATTGTGGATAATTGTCGCCCACTTGAAGTTGTGGGTCGCGGTAGCGAGACACAACTTCAAGTGGGTAGAAACATAATCTATATCCTAGCGCTGTAAGGGCTAATTAAATACTGTAGATCTGGTAATATTCGCGATGTTTTAATTTTTCGCGAATTTCGCGAGGAGGACAAATTCGCGAATTTAAGAATCTCGCAAAAATTATCATTATACTAGCGCTATTGAACAATAATGAAGATTCGCGAATTTCAAACTCCGTGAAAAATCCCAAAATAAAAAATTCGCGAAAATATAAACACGCGAAAATTACCAGATCTACAGTATGTCAAGAGGTATACTGTAAGGATTGTGATACATTGAAATGGAAAGCGCGGTATCACCGTCATATTAACCCCTAACCCTTTAACCCTTTAAGTCCTCACGATGCATTAAAGCATCATTTTACATCCCAGAAAACAGACTTAATTTCCCTACAACCAAGGGTTTTAGAATGAAAATTCCCATGAAACTGGTTTACCAATACATGGCAATTTTCTACAATTTTAAAACCACATCAAATCATCTTCATGCACTACAAGTCGAGAATTGCGACAGCAATTCGCGGCTTGTAGTGGTCGAAGATGACAATGGTAAATTCAGGCCTGAAAGGGTTAAGCCCTCACCATGCACCAAAGCATCATTTTGCATTCCTGAAGAATGACTTAATTTCATACACCGGGAGGTTTTAGAATGAAAATTTGCATGAAACTGTCTAATTAATAACAACATTATTTTTTTTATTTGCCACCCACTTCAAGCCATTTTCATCTACTACAAGTCGAGAAGAAATGCGACAGCAATTCGCGGCTTGTAGTGGATAAAAATAACTATGGTAAATTCAGGCTTTAAATGGTTAAAGCGCTAGCATATTTTTGCATAAACTATGGAAACCAAAGGGTTTTGTCAATTTCAAACCATCACAAATGTCTTAGTTATCTCCTTCCGCTTAATTTGAATACCTATGTTATGGGTGTACAACCATTATATTCTCATTCTTACAATGCGGGGATTGACTTTAGACGTCTGACGTTTAAGGTCAATCCCCGCGCTGTAACGGTCAAAGTGTCGTATCCACCACCTTCTACAGTGGCAAATACCACCTTTTAATACCACGGTCACTTTTATACACTTTTATATGAGAGGGGTATTTTATTCTGGCGCTAACTAGAATCACCTATATGTTCATTTTTTTATAAATGTTGGAAACCCTGATTTTAAGTGATAAATGGCGTGATTGAAGGCATTATGGTTTGACAGGAAGAGCAAAGGGCTTTATGAGAGGTAGATTTATTGGTGAAAGTACCAGACTCTGATATGATATTATATATCGAAGTGAATTACATTACTGTACTGGACTCCTCTCTTAATAGATTTCGAAACAGCTCTCGATTCGTTATCTTTGATATTTATTCTAAATTTACTGAAATATTTCAGCTCAGCTAAGTAGCACAATTTTGATATGTTCTTTAAAAATTACTAGTATAACTGATGAGCAAAAAGTCGTGTCTAGAATAATTGGTGCGATATGAGTGCTGTTAAATAAGCAGTGTATTCTTAACATTTATGGTTGTCAAAACGAAACGAATGGAGTTTTAGGCCACCAGGCTAAACTGGACCAGGAGGACCTCCTGCATGGTATTCCAGGCGAGTTATTGAGTTTCTGTGATGATTGTATTTACCTACTTGTTCTAGTACATGTATATGCTGATGAGGTCACCAAATACACATATACATTGATTGACCCGTCACGTGCTAATATCGTCTATACCATAACCGTTTTCAAACTCTTTAATTGTTTTTCAAACAAAAAAAAAATAATGAGAAATATACATTAACCCTTAAAGCGCTGAATTTTTAAAGAAAAAGTTTTTTTTCAATATGAAATCACCATAAATGTCTTAGTTAGCTCTTTCCGATTCATTTAAGTAACTACGGTATGGGTCTAGGCTATACTGCCATTAGAAATATTTTTACTCTTACAGTGCGAGGATCAGCTTTAGTCGTCAGAATCTGACGTCTACAGACGTCAGATTCTGATGACTAAAGTCGATCTCCGCGCTGAAAGGGTTAAATTTGCTGGGTTGGTATTTATTTGGATTCAAATTCTACATATTATGTAGGTAATTTTCACCCATTTGAAGTTTTGGGGTCGCGGTAGCGAAAGAAAAACTTCAAGTGGGTGTAAAATTATTTTATAACTGGGCTGCTTAACTGTTTAATGGTTAACCTAGAAAACAGGATGACTTAACCCAGATGCTGGTATAATGGCGAGCCAGCGTCGAAGACGATGGCCCAACATTAAACCAGCATAGGAATAACATCTCGTGTCCGTTGGTACCGACACAAGACCTTGAATCAGTGTTGTTTTAACGTTGGACCACCGTCCACGACGCTGGACCAATGTTAAACCTACATTGATTCGCGGCCTGCTGGGTGGTACTGTAGCCCCAGCGTGACTGTACTGGCAAGCGTGCTTGACCGAGGACTGAAATCTTAGCTAGGTGGTACTGCACCTGTGTATTGACCCTGTGTGTTTTAACCCTTAACCCTTTCAAGCCTGGGTCACCATAGTCATCTTCATCCACCACAAGCCGAGAATTGCTGTCGCAATTCTCGACTTGTAGTGGATGAAGATGATTTGATGTGAGTGAAAAATTGAAGAAAATTCCCAAGAATTGGTAAACCGGTTTCATGGAAATTTTCGTTCAAAAACCCTTTGTTTTAGGAAAGTTAAGTATGTTTTCATGGATGTAAAATGATGCTTCAATGCATCGTGAGGGCTTAAAGGGTTAAACTGATAAATTAAATAATTTAAATTTTAACCCCCTGAAGTTCTATCTCGCTATACTATCGCGATCCACAACTTCAAGTGGTGAAACATTTGCAAATCTTTATGTTTGGACACTCATTTCACGCCCAATAACAGTGATTTGATCGGCCAATAAAATAGATTAATAAACGACTATACTCGCGCCTAGCGATGTATGGTTGATGTTGGGCCAGAATTAAAGACGATGGGCCCGCATTGGTCCAACATTGGTGAATTTATCGTGTCGGCTGATGACTACAATCCTTATACATAGATTACTAGGAATACTGTTTAAACAGTGTGTGAGTCAGACGGGTACATGTGCACTGAGCCGTTGTAACCATGGTAACCTGATTAACTCAGTGTAAGGAGTCATACATTCCTGCGCACTAAACCAGGGACGTTGGTCAAGTGTTGGTTTAATGCTGGGCCTCCGTCTACCACCCTGGCCCAGCATCAATCCAGCACTGGGCCAATGTCCCGTGTTTACTGGGTATCGGTGAATATTCTGATGTTATCATCATCTGCACTCAGGTGATTTAACCCTTGTCGTACCAGGTTCTCATATGTTTAGATTTTGAATATTTAAGGACGCACCATTTGATATCTAGATTTTTTGTTGATTGCAATTTTGTTTTGCAAAAAAACATTTGTTACAATCACGTTTCAAACACCTACTCCTTCGATCAATAAGGTGGAGACATTTTAGGACAGACATGTTAGAAACGTTCATCATTGAGACGCTAAAATAAATAGTAGTAGTAAATCATTTATGTTTTCTTCTGTCTCACCCTGTATAAAACAGGTCGGGCGGGGCGCTACCTTTCACGCCAGAGTTCGGGGCTCGTTTCCCGGTCTCGGCGGTTTGAAAGAGACAAAAATGTTTCTTCCTCATCCACTCGTAAAACTCAGTATTGTGAGGAGCCTCCGTGACCGAGAGGTAGCGTGCTGGGCCTCACACCTCTAGGGTTTGAGTTTCGAATCCTGTGTCTGGACGGCAGTGTCTCGCTATCGTGACCTTTATTTTCAAGTGGATAAAAAATAATAATATGAGATCCATGCAAAGATGGTGGATACATCCAATTATTCTCAAAAGGGAAAAACAAGGGACATATCGTAGGCTAGTGCAAAAATTGCAGCTGGATGCAGAGAAATTCCAAAGCAATTTCACGTTATAGAGAGAACAATTTTTCCAAGTACTTTTATTAGCTCCCGCCGTCACCGTAGGTGAGACGGAGGGATCTATAGATTCCGCCGCCGTTTTTTTTGCCTCTTCTTTTGCCTATAACTTTGTAAGAAAATAAGCTAGGATAACAATTTTTGGTATGTGGGTTACTTCCAGGTGGATAATGAACAGGTTAAAATATTTTTAATCTGAATTCAATACGCAAGGTCGCAGAGGAGAAAATGATGATGTCAGGCGTTGGGCCGTTGGGCCGTCCGTAAACAATTCGTTTCCGGAGCATATCTCTGAAAGTACTTGTCTGATTGTCTTCAAATTTCACACACAACACACATAGGGGGTCTAGTTTGGGGTATTTGAACTTTGACCTACTTCTGGTTCAGAACTATGACCTATTTAGACGTTTTGACGCGCACTTCGTTTCCGAGTACTGGGCCGATGACAGTCATATTGCACATACATGTTCTCTAAGGTCCCTAGTCGTGCCTTTTCAGGTTTTTGGACCTTAACCTTGAAGTTGACCCAGCACTTTGACCTAATTTATAACATCGGTAAATCCGACTGAAAGATTTTGCGGACTATCATGAAAACCGCTCAAGATAGCTACACCATTACTATAAAACAAATTGTGAGGTTTCAGGAGAGGATGCATCTTGAAAAATTTCAAGTCGATAAAATTAAAAATGGCCGCCTATCGGCCATTATTCACATCGACAGGCCTGATATTGCGGAATATCATGAAAACCGCTCAAGATAGCTACACCATTAATATAAAATAAATTGTAAGGTTTCAGGAGAGGATGCATCTTGAAAAATTTCAAGTTGATAAAAATCAAAATGGCCGCCTATCGGCCATTATTCACCTGGACAGGCCTGATATTGTGGAATATCATGAAAACCGCTCAAGATATCTACACCATTACTATAAAACAAATTGTAAGGTTTCCGGAGAGGATGCATTTAAAAAAAATAAACTCGTCCAAGTTCAAAATGGCCGCCAATCGGCCATTATTCACTTTCACATGGCCGATATTTGGTCAACCGTGCTAGATGGCTAGACCATTACTATAAAACGAAATGTGAGATTTCAGATGAGGATGCATCTTGAAAAAAATCGACTTAATCAAATTCAAAATGGCCGCCTTTTCAGCCATTATTCATTTTCACATGGCTGATATTTGGTAAACCGTGCTAGATGGCTAGACCATTACCTGATTACTATAAAACAAAGTGTGAGTTTTCGGGGGAGGATGCACCCTGAAAATTTTTAACATACGAATTCAAAATGGCCGACAATCAGCATTATTTACCTCGATAGGCCTGATATCAGGTAAACCGTGCTAGATAGCTAGACCATTACTATAAAACAAAATGTGACGTTTCGGGAGAGGATGCCTTTTAAAAACTTTCGACTCAATCGAATTCAAAATGGCCGCCTATCAGCCACTATTTACTTTCACATTGCTGATATTTGGTAAACCGTGTTAGATAGCTGGACCATTACTATAAAACAAAATGTGAGATTACAAGAGAGGATGCATCTTGAAAAAAATTGACTTGATCAAATTCAAAATGGCCGCCTATCGGCCATTATTCACTTTCACATAGCCGTTATTTGGAAACCGTACTAGATGGCTAGACCATTACTATAAAACAAAATGTGAGATTTCAGGAGAGGATGCATCTTGAAAAATGTTGACTTGATCAAATTCAAAATGGCCTCCTATCGGCCATTATTCACTTTCACATGGGCGATATTTGGTAAACCGTGCTAGATGGCTAGACCATTACTATAGAATGAAATGTGAGATTTCAGCTGAGAATGCATCTTGGAAAATTTCGACTTGATCAAATTCAAAATGGCCGCCTTTAGGCCATTATTCACTTTCACATGGCCGATATTTGGTAAACTGTGTTAGATGTTAGTCCATTACTAAAAAACAAAATTTGAGGTTTCGGGGGAGGATGCACCCTAAGTTTTTAACTAGTTTATATCGAATTCAAAATGACCGTAAATCAGCTAATAGTTACCTCGATTGGCCTGATATCGGGTAAACCGTGCCAGATAGGTAGACCATTACTGGGATACTGATTAGGATCATTAATTTCAATGGAGGTTTGCAATCTCTGACAGACTGTCAAGTTCTTATCTTACTCTTAGACTGGGCTTCTTAGACCTAGTTGTCTTGCGTCTTGATTTTTGACCTAGCCTAGGACTACATTAATAACCCTACACAAAATTGCTTAAATCAAATTCTAACTCGGAGCGGGAGCTCATGAATGAATGAATGAATGAATGAATGAATGAATGAATGAATGAATGAATGAATGAATGAATGAATGAATGAATGAATGAATGAATAAATGAATGAATGAATGAATGAATGAATGAATGAATGAATGTATGAATGAATGAATGAATGAACATTGATGAATGGGGTTAGCTATTTTGCACATACATGACAAACTGCGCCATGGGAACCCACCGAGGATGGTATAAGATGAATTAGCAGGGCCCGTATTCGCTTTCAAGTTACGATATATCGTATTGGCTTCGGATTGTAAATGGTCATTTACGCCCTGCTTCTGCTCATCACCATACGCCCTGTGTTGTCCATTTGCGCCCTGCTGCTGACCATTTACGCCCTGCTGCTGACCATTTACGCCCTGCTGCTGACCATTTACGCCCTGTGTTGTCCATTTGCGCCCTGCTGCTGACCATTTACGCCCTGCTGCTGACCATTTACGCCCTGCTGCTGACCATTTACGCCCTGCTGCTGACCATTTACGCCCTGCTGCTGACCATTTACGCCCTGCTGCTGACCATTTACGCCCTGCTGCTGACCATTTACGCCCTGCTGCTGACCATTTACGCCCTGCTGCTGACTATTTACGTCATGCTGCTGATCATTTACGCCCTGCTGCTGAACATTTGCGCCCTGCTGCTGACCATTTGCGCCCTGCTGCTGATTATTTACGCCCTGCTGCTGATCATTTACGCCCTGCAGCTGACCATTTACGCCCTGCAGCTGACCATTTACGCCCTGCTGCTGACCATTTGCGCCCTGCTGCTGACCATTTGCGCCCTGCTGCTGACCATTTACGCCCTGCTGCTGACTATTTACGCCCTTTTCTTGACCATTTACGCCCTGCTGCTTACCATTTACGCCCTGCTGCTGGCCATTTGCACCCTGCTGCTGACCATTTACGCCCTGCTGCTGACCATTTACACCCTGCTGCTGACCATTTACGCCTTGCTTCTGCCCATTTACGTCCTGCTGCTGACCATTTGCGCCCTGCTGCTGATTATTTACGCCCTGCTGCTGACCATTTACGCCCTGCTGCTGACCATTTGCGCCCTGCTGCTGATTATTTACGCCCTGCTGCTGACCATTTACGCCCTGCTGCTGACCATTTGCGCCCTGCTGCTGATCATTTACGCCCTGCAGCTGACCATTTACGTCCTTTTCCTGACCTTTCACTCCCTGCTGTTGACCATTTACACCCTGCTGCTGACTAGCTACGCCCTGCTGATGACTATTTACGCCCTTTTCCTGACAATTTACACCCTGCTGCTGACATCAAGCCATCATAGGAATAACATTTGGTGTCCGTTGGTAGCAGACGTAAGACTTTGACTCATATAATGTTGGTTTAATGTTAGTCCACCGGGCTACTGACCATTTACGCCCAGCTGCTGACCTTTCACATCCTGCTGCTTACTATTTACGCCATTCTGTTGACCATTTATACCCTTCTGCTGACTATTCACGCCCTGCGACAGTGAGCCATATACTATATGTGTTTATAATAATATAATAAATGTTAATACATCAAGATATAGGATGTGGAACGTCACTTGTACAAACAGCCATATGAAGTAGATTGGCAAAATGACAACTTAGTAAATAACATATCAGGGGAGGGTGGTGCATAATATATCTGGGGGTAAGTGGGTATTTTGTCTGTCTAAACACAGAGAGATATCATATCAGAATAAATATGAATACATGCATACTGCCAAACACAACCCTTTGGATACTGGCGGCCTAGTTGTTAAGCTAGGAATCCATATGTACGTTAAGCGTTACGCGTTATGTGTTATGCGACAAAACTAGCAATTTCTTAAATGTTCAAGAGTGGATCCATATGCACGTATGCGTATACGATTTTCATACAGCTGCGCGTCCGAAAAATTAGATCGCTCCATTTCGCGATTAATGCGTCATCCGATTGAAAAAAAACGGAGGAGGAATTCCAGGGAATGACGTTGAC